>JBBUKS010043232.1:0-10485 GCA_038050645.1 Hedychium gardnerianum | reverse complement strand
TCATATTATGAGTTAGTATATATTTTTAATTTTTTATATTTCTTATGTCATAAAGATGTTTGTGTTATAATTTTTTTTTATGGTAGGATTTTCTAAAACTTATATTCCGAAATATCGACACAAGAGTTTGATCGCTTCTGCAAGGAAAAATTTACACCATGGTTCAAATCATATGTAAGTAGACAATTTAAAATTGGTTTACATATATCTTAACTTTTAAATGAATAACATATTCATTTGACTTTAGGTTCATGCTAATCAAGCTCACGTTGAGCAAGAATTGTTAATCTATTATTAATCCATCTGGCATGTGGTCCAAAAGCAATGGTACGCACTTGGCCAACATATTTCATAAAGTAATAGTATGCATTTGGCCAACATATTTCATTCTCTATTTAGATATTTTAACTTTGATCATCCTACCTAGGATGTCAATTTATGTCTTTGTTCTTAATTTTAAGAAATTAGGAATTTAAAATAATGCATGATGATGATTATAGCATAAATCAAATGCATATTTTCAAAAGAAAATTCATCATATTCAAATGATACATGTATGACATGACATGTATCAAAAACTAATACTATAATATCATGTCAAAATGAATAAATAACATGATGTTATGACATATGATAGGGCACACAAAGTATGACAATCTTAGCACAAAGAAAATACCTAAATTTTCAATCTAGGAGTTAAAAAAACTAATTACTATGTCAAATACCTAATTTGATAAAGGTGACCCTATTTCTTTCGAATGTGCCGAAATCCAAACATGGTACACTCTTGACTTCTATCCTATTTGTGTCAATTTGGTTAATTTCAATACTTCAAATTTCATTGACACACTTTTCTCTTCAAGAGTAAAAATCAACTTCTCATTTTTAAAGTATTACAATACCTTAAAAAATATCCTAAGATGCCAACTTCACTATGGTAGGGTTAACTACCCATCCAATTAGGGTTGACATACCTTATACCCATCTAGGATGTAGAGAACACACTCTTAGGAACTCAAAACTTATTGATGCTCTTTGGATGTAATAGGTATTCACTAGGGATAACTTTTTTAGATACCTTCTTAATGACTTTCCTAGGCTTCTTAGAAGCCTTAGTCATGTTAGTCTCTTCAAAGTCAACTCTAAGGATAACTTTCCTTGTAACCTTGACTTGATTCCTAAACCTAGGGTTAGTTCCATAGCTATAAGAAACTCTATGATATGAGAACATACTTTCCTTGGACTTATGTTTGTATCTCAAACTTTTCTCGTCCTTGGATGGTTCTTGCCTATTTAATCCTAGATTATTCTTCTTGGACCCTTTAACATTACTTGTCATTTTCTTAAGGATTTTCTCTAAATTATCAAGTCTTACCTCAAAACTTGATTTTTTATTTCTAAGGCATTTATCCTTAATTTTTCGTAATTACATTGGATATTCCTTTTTTTAAGCATATATCTAAAATGCTTAGAGTTTTTGCCTAGATCATTTCCTACCTTTTATCCTTAGATAAGGGTAGTTCTAGCATGATATGACACAAATTTGTCCTTAGAATTATCATGCTTTCTATTTTCATGATAATAAGCATTAAAATCATAATATTTATGTCTAGCATGCATTTTATCATGATGTGAAGAAATATCATTAACTAATGGTACATTAGTTTTATTTTTTGAAGCTCCCCATTGATGTGAGCTTCCTCCCTTGTTCTTATTTGAAAGTCTTCTCTTTGGACATTGATTTGGATAATGTTTCTTGTGATTGTACAAAAAGCACACAATGTGCTTTTTGCCCTTTCGTATCAAGGAGCTACCTTCTTTTGGCTTCTCCTTCATCTTAGGTGTCATTTTAGTCTTCTTTTTGACTAATTTGTGACACTTGCTCTCATTATGTCCCTTCTCCTTACACTCAAAACATATGATATGATTTTTATTTTTAACAATTGAAATTATTATACCTTTACTCGTAGAGGAGACACATTCTTCTTCCACATTTGTTCCGGATGTAGAGACTTCTTCTTGTTCTGGTGTCAATGACCTTTCCCCCTCAATCCTTGAGGTGTATGCTTCTTCAATTTCATCCTCGGATATTGAGTACCTCTCAACTTTTGAATCCTCTTATTTTTGATCCAAAGACTCTCTTTTTGAATTTGTCTTTGCTTGGCGTTGAGGATGGATGCTCATGGAACTTTGCCAACTTGCTCTATAAATTGTTTGCACTCTTATAATCTCCTAACTTACACAAGATATCATTAGGAACCAAATTAATTAAAATTTTGGTTACCTTGCCCAATTCTTTTTCTTGAGAAGTTTTCCTTTGCTATCCATTGAGGCTTCAAATCCCTCAATTAGAGCAAATCATTGCTCTATGTCCATCATGAAAAAATGCTCCACCCTAGCCTTCATTGATCGAATCCTCCCAATCCGAAAGGTAAAGGTGCTCGGATATCATATACAAATCCTTCCCGAGGTTCCATTTTGAAATTTAGCTCCTTTGATGATAAGTTCTTGACATGTTGAAAATTTAGGGTTCTTCTTCTTCTTCCTCTAGCTCTTTGCTCCTTCCGACGATTAGTCTAATGAATAGCGGTCTCGCTCTGATACTACTTGTTAGGACCTGTATGAGGTAGAGGGGGTGAATAACTCTCTTCGCTTCTTTGATCTTGATGTTGCAATGAAAACTTGAAGACGAAGACTCCACAATGCTAACACTTGGATTTTACTTGATATCCACCTCCTTGAGATGACTAATCCAAGGGTCCACACCAGCACACTCACAGCTCCACTATAAATGCTTTCTTCTCAGAAACTTTTTGGAGGCAGAGAAGCCTCGTACAAACTCGAGCACAAGAATACAACAAGATTACAAGAAGTAAAGACAAATACAATGAACACCTTGCTTGATCTTTTGTTACTCAGAAATGCCTCTTGTTGACTCAGAAATGCAGCAGCACTTCGCTCTAGAATCACCAAGAATCGGCGTCTTCAAAAGCTCCACGAACCCCTTTTTTATGGTTGCCTTCGGGCTGAAAAACATCTTTCAATCGATTGGTCTTACCCTCAATCGATTGTCACATCAGCTCGACCATTCAAAACTTGTAGAACAGTTCTTTTTCGCTTGTCCAATCGATTGTTGAGTCATACCAATCGATTCAGAAGTTTCTAATCGATTCAGAAGCTTCTGTTCACTCGAGATAAAGCTTCCAATCAATTGAGCAACCTTCTATTTCCTTGCAATTTTGGACTGAATCCTCTAATCGATTCCCCAAGCTCTTATTCGCGAGAAGCTTCTGCCAGTCGATTGGAAGGCGATGCCAAGTGGACACAAATTGATTACTCAATCCTAAAACTCAGATTCCGGATTTAGGGTTACTAATCGATTGACACTTCCTTCCAATCGATTAGCAACCCTGAATTTAGCCTTTTCAGGCATGAATTCGGGTCTTGCTTGGTATCTAATTGACCTCAACCTACTAGGACTTTCTCTGCCCAACATCTAGTCATCCGTGACATATTAGGACTTCCCGTTATCCAATATCTAGTCAACCTTGATCTATTAGGACTTTCTCACTCATGTTAAGTGTCTGGTTCTCCTTGACCCACTTGAACTTTTCCATGCTTAATCTCAGTTAGGACTTTCGCTTGTCTAACCTTAATTAGAACTTTCGATCACCAAGTGTCTGGTCCTCTCTTATTCACTTGGACTTTACCCTTCTCAACCATCAGTTAAGACTTTCCCTTGCCTAACATCAATTAGGATTTTCCCTTGCCTAACCTCAATTAAGACTTTCCCTTGTCTAGTCCCGCTAGGACTTTCCTTTGCCTAATCTCAGTTAGGAATTTCACTTGTCTAACCTCCAGCTTGGACTTTTCCAAATCAAATATTCGGCCCTCCCTTGACCTATTTGATTTCTCTCTCGCATATTGTCAAACATCAAAACTCAAGCTCGAGTCAACCCAAGCTTAGTCAACTTGGTCAACTTTGACCCGAAAACGATTGCACTAACATGAACAAAGATCGTTTTCTCCAAGAAGATGCGATCGTGGTTCAGAGTGATTTTTTTTTTTTGCTTCGGACGATTGTTGTGGCAACGGGAGAAGGGTAAAATGAGAAATTCATCCATGGAGCTACGTGATTTGGACAATTCCAAAACCATATACGTGAAATGGGGAAAACACATATTCACCTACACGATTTGGTAAATTGCAGATATTTCATTCTGCATTTTGTATGTGTTTCTTGATATTATATTCTTAGTTGATATTTTTTTATCTTAATTTATGAAATTGATAATGTATGCTTTTGCTTAATGTCGATCTTTTGTTATGTTTGTACTTGTATGTGCTCTAGATATCTTTATCATAGTTGATTTTATATTTAATTTATGCACCTTATTATTTAATCTCTTAACCAGTGTATTTTATATTTAAAATTATGTCTCCTCTCAACTCTTAGCTATTTAACGATTAATTATAAATTAATTTAATAATTTATCTTCTTTGAAAACGAATTATGAAAATCATTTAAGGTGAACATAATAATTTTTTATTATAATTATACTTAAAATTATATAGAAAAATATTACTTAACAATGTGGGAAATACATTGTAATAATTATGTTCCTTTAGAAAGTATTATTATGAGGAAATATATATTCAAGTTGTGTTAAGTTTGGATAAGAGTTATATATATATAATAGTTGATTGCAATTAGCATTTTATTTGATGTAAATAAAATTTGTCCTTTTTGTGGTAAAAAGATGAAATCGTCACCTCAGCGGCCTCTCCAAGATGACCTCTTATTATTTAAAAGAGAGGTAAATCACGGATGACTATTAACCTTTGAACAGTGATCATTTCATGGGGGAAAACAATAACCTGACAAACATTATGCTGTCAAAGATTGACCTCTAAATGTTTTGGTGGCAAAGCTCCATATAATAATCATCTACTCGTCCGGTGGGAATAAAAATTTATCCTTCTCGTGAATTTATGAGAAAACTTTATGATATTCCTATTAAATCGTGTTAGGGCGTAATAATTAGTCACAACCATAAATGAGGAGCCTTATCAAGGACAATTATGATTTTGATACTTCATGTCTCCAAACTTCACCCGATGGTCCTAGAAAGAGTCGTCCTTCCCTCTTAGATCGCCTGCTGAATAAATTCGAAGAAAAAAAAAATCAGATGTCAAGCTAAGAATTCTACTAGTTTTTCACGTCTAGAAGATGAAAATAGGGAATCATTCCTTTGTGCATTGGGGCATTGTTGAAGCATAAAAGTGAGTGGTTGTCAAATGAGTGTGTTACCTACCAATTCTCTCTCTCTCTCTTCTACACTAGGCCCTTGAGTGGGATATGTAATCGTTTCGCCTTTTGCCACAATGAGTGGGATATGTAAAACTTAATAGTTGTTACTTCTTCCTTCTAAGACTTGTATAATGTTCAATCAACCTTCTTATCTCCTAGGGCGTAAACCCATCATAATTGAGTATTAAGCTAAGTTGTTAGCTCCTAAAGTGTCTATTTTCATTGATAAACTATTGAATACTTTGCCGCTGCACCATGCCTAAGGGGCGCTCGTGACCATCCTTGAGTCTATATGAATGAGACTATGTTTAATGTTAGATTCATTTTCTCCTTTACTATTTTGTTATTGTTGTTGTTGAAGTTTTTGTTTCATGGTGTATTGCTTCTTACCATATTAGCCCTAGTGTTTTGAGTGCATTAAACGGTTTTGTTGTAACAAAGATTTCGGTGAAGGAGAGGCGATTTTTTGTTTGTTTTTTTGTCTTTGACTAGATGGTAATGTAGACCTCGTAGCCATGCAGTATATGAGATACTTTTTCATGTGAAGCAAAATCAACTAGGTTAAATCATTCTTAATAACATCATTATACTTTAACTCCATATAATCTGAGAATAAATTACGAAGGACGTTTAAAATAAACATAATCATCTTTTGCTATAATTATACTTGAACTCAAAACTCTTGATCCATTTTTGAATTATTCTTATCTAAACAATAGTGTAATAACCCTAAAGCTCCCTGCATTAGTAAAACACCAAAGGAAAATTTGTTTACCTCAGAAAGTTTAGAAATAATTGGGCTTTTAGTGAGTAAAATATTGCTACTTGCTTGAGGCTAGGTGTGCTGAGTAAATCAGACAAACTAATCCAATCGGCCGATATGACCTACCCAACACATCTTGACTCTATGCTCCTTTGGTGCATTCTCCAATGGTTTTGGTAATACTTCAAAGTTCAATCCCTTTGCATCAGTGTTATAAGGCGAAGCAACTCGATGCGAGAGAACCCGATGTTCCAAAACATATCTACTTTCACCATCCATAAGAGACAACATCATGCAAAGGTCATTTTCATTCCAAAAGTTCATTTAAGCAAGCTAATAGGAATATGAAATAATTTAGCATTCGATAATCTAAACATTTTATAATAATCACATAAAACAAAGGCATTGGAATATGAAAGGGTATCAAAATGGTCCAAACTCCAGCTTCGAAAACAACACTAAATGGTCCTGATGCCCGCTTCTTGTATGGTAGGCCAAGAACATCTCGACTCAGATCTTCCACTCTTATTCATATCCTATTAAGACTAAACTAGTCCACACAATTTCATGTTGAGCTATTTATAGCAGAAAATCAAGAATGATGCATTGGTGGAAGCTGAGGAGATAATTTCACGAATGCATTGGTGGAAAGAAAAAAAAACAGACTTAAAAAAGATTTTGTGGATCGCCAAGAAGTGGACTTCTATGGCTAGCTGAGTTCATGCTACCTATTGCCTGTAAGACACTTGTAAAATGAGAACTTATTTGGTATCTGAATCCTCCAAATCACAAAAAGTTATTAGCGAAGAAAGAAAAATATTTCCTAAAAATATTTTTTCAGAATTGTAATCTAATGAGAAGGATAAGAATATCATCTTCTATACAGATTGGTAATCCCAGTCATCATGAGATTTTAAATCTCTTACATTGCAAATGAATCCCAGTCTTATAAACCAGTATGAATTTGTTTATCTGCAATCGAAATCTCATGGTATTAGAAAAAAGAACTTTCATACCAAATGATTCTTAAATATTGGAAAAAAAAAAACATGATACGACACTATTAAGGTCAATTTTGGATACAAACATTAAATAAGAATTTTTTAATGGCACAAACATCATATAAACATGGACATGAAGTTTCCTTAAAAAATGGAAGTCAAGAAGAAATAAACAAAAATGATAAACTCCAACAATCTCTGAGTGATGATTGATTTTTTCAAAATAGATTGAATTGATCTTTGCCGATAACTATCCAACTGGGGCAGTCCTGTCAATCTTAACAACCATGACTAGAACACATAATAATTCTTTTATTCTTCCTAGATAAATAATTCATAATTTATTGAGGGGGATCTAGTCACAATTATATATAGATTAAAAATATATTCATAATTCTAAATTAAAAAAATGAAGAAGATGAGTCATGTGGAATAGAAAGGATGTGATAGGAAAACAATGATCTGTTAATGATTACACATTTCAATTCATACTTGGCTATGGAAACAAGAAATAAGAAATAAGAAGGAATCAGTAGATTAGGGAAACAAGAAATAAGAAAAAAAAAGAAGAGTGAACATCCATATCAAACAAGGAGGAATCAATAGATTATTCTAATTCTGTTTATAAAAGGTCACTGAAAGCAAGCAACAAGTACAATCCAATAAAACCATAATTAAAGGAAAAATTAAGTAACTTTCTAGTTCTCATAAATAACTACTGCGAGAAAAAAGAGCATAGTACCACATTCTAGCATCTGTGAAACTTTGCTGAAAAGATCTTTTATCACTGCAATCAGACATAACTAGCAAGAGGATATAGCTGAATACCTATCACAAGCAGCACTAATGTGGTGTTCTTCCATCTCCATCGAGGATCATATCTTTGAATGCACCACCACTTGGAATCATAGGCAACACATGCTCCTCATGTGGCACAATCACATCTAACAAGTAAGGCCCAGGTGTCTCCAGCATCTTCTTGATACTTTCCCTGACTTCGCTCTTCTTGGTGACACGAGCAGCAGGTATGCCATACCCCTCTGAGATTTTTATAAAATCAGGATATACCTCATCCTCATTTGCTGGGTTTCCTAAATAAGTATGTGCCCTGTTGCCACGGAAGAACCGGTCTTCCCATTGTACAACCATGCCCAAATGCTGGTTGTTCAACACCATCATCTTGACAGGGAGATTCTCAATCCGAATCATTGCCAACTCCTGCGAGTTCATCTGGAAACTGCCGTCCCCATCGATGTCCACAACTGTGACGCCTGGGTTCCCAACAGCTGCACCAGCTGCCGCTGGTAATCCAAATCCCATAGCACCTAGTCCCGCTGATGTCAACCACTGGCGCGTCCTCTTATATGAATAATACTGAGCTGCCCACATCTGGTGTTGCCCAACGCCAGTGGTAATGATTGCCTCCCCGCCTGTTAGCTCAGCAAGCACTTGAATGGCGTATTGAGGAGGGATCAGCTCCCCAAAAGTTTTATAGATCAATGGGCATGCTTTCTTTTGCTGCTCTAGCTCTTCCCTCCAATCAGAAAAGTTAAATATTTGATGGATTCCACTCGCTTCCATCAGTGAATTCATTCCCTGCAATGCCAACTTCACGTCAGCACAGATCGAAACATGTGGCTGCTTATTCTTTCCAATCTCAGCTGGATCAATATCGATGTGCACAATCTTCGCCCTGCTTGCAAAAGCTTCAAGCTTTCCTGTTACACGGTCATCAAACCTCACACCGAATGCAAGTAAGAGATCAGCTTTATCGACGGCGTAGTTAGCATAGACAGTCCCATGCATTCCCAGCATCTTCAGCGATAGATCAGCATCGGTCGGATAGACGCCAAGACCCATCAGGGTGCTCGTAACGGGAATGCCAGTAAGTTCCACGAAACGAAGCAGCTCCATGCTGGAGTTCAAACAGCCGCCTCCAACATAGAGAACAGGACGACGAGATTCAGACACCAGTCGAATGATTTGGTCTAGCAACTGGCGTGCAGGAGGCTTGGGGAGGCGAGAAATGTATCCAGGAAGGCGCAGCGGTGGATCCCAAACAGGAATGGCGAGTTGCTGCTGAATGTCCTTTGGGATGTCGACGAGCACCGGGCCAGGACGACCGCTGGTGGCCAGGAAGAAAGCTTCTTTGATGATGCGAGGGATGTCATCGACGTTGAGGACGAGGTAGTTGTGCTTGGTGATGGATCTAGTGACCTCAACGATGGGGGTCTCCTGAAAAGCGTCGGTGCCGATCATGCGGCGGGGAACCTGGCCGGTTATGGCAACAAGGGGAACGGAATCAAGAAGTGCGTCAGCGAGGCCTGAAACAAGGTTGGTAGCGCCGGGGCCGGAGGTGGCGATGCACACGCCGGGCCGGCCGGTGGAGCGGGCATAACCGGAAGCGGCGAAGACCTCGCCCTGCTCGTGGCGGAGGAGGTGGTTTGTGATGGAGGGGGAGCGGGTGAGGGCCTGGTGGATCTCCATGGAAGCACCGCCAGGGTAGGCAAAGAGGTCGGTGACGCCCTCCCTCTCGAGCGCCTCGACGAGAATGTCTGAGCCCTTACGAGGCTCGTCGGGGGAGAAGTCACGAAGAATTGGCGCAGCGGAGGTGGGGGCGACGGTGGGGGCCGCGGCGGATGGAGGCTGGTGGCGGTCTGCGGCGGCGGAGATGGGGCGGAAATGAGGGTGGCGGGAAGGAAGACGTCGGTTGCAGAGACGAAGGACGCGGGAGGAAGCGGAGAATGGGGCAGAGGAGGGCTTGGAGGGTGCAATCGCGGCCGCGGCAGCCGGCGGCGGCGGCGGCGCCGTGGATGAGGCCATCTTGCGGAAGGCAAAGAGGGTTTTTTTTTGTTGTTGTTGAGAGCGAGCGAGCAGGAATTTATAGGTATAGAGAATAAATTGGAGGAGTGTCGTCACCGTAAGGTGGATCACCGCTCCTATTGGTAGTCGGTTAGGAGACGAGTACGGACTATGAACACGGTTCACTATAGATCACCGCCGCCGGGTAGCTAACTTATTATACGTTATAATATATATATATATATATATATCTAAAAGACTTTGATAACCTACCTACTTTATCCTGTACAATAATATATATCTATTGAAGTGATATAATTTTGATCACTAATTATATTATATATATTTTGATCAATAATATATAAATGACAGACAACCAATAAATATACAGTTTTGATATCCTGCACACCCTTATGTGAGCGATCATGAGCGACAACGTACGTGGACACATAACGTGGCAAAAATTAAATTTTTTTAATGCAGCTGTTCTTTCTCTCTTCCTCCGCGCACGCTTTTTTTTTTGGCCCCGATTCTCAATATTTTTTCCCAAACAATTTCAAATCCTACTGCTTCTCTTCTTCTCCTCTCTTTTCCCTGGTTCACTAAAC
>JBBUKS010043222.1:0-10486 GCA_038050645.1 Hedychium gardnerianum | reverse complement strand
GCGGGGGCGGGTTTGCCATCCCCATCCCTACCCTCGAATTACAGCGCCACCCCCATCTCTGTCCCCATCCCTGGTTTTATTTTTAATCGGGGAATCCCCATCCCCAGCCCCACGAGGATTAAATCCCCATCCCCGCTTTCTATCCTCGATAATCTCCGCTTCCCATCCAATATTTACTGAACTAATCAGGGAATCCCCATCCTCATTCCAATCCCCGTCCTCATCCTTGTCCTCATCCCCATCGTGTCGTATCGGGGCGGGTTCGGGGATGGGGATGGCATACCCATCCCGGTTTAACTTTGGGGATTTTAAAAATCTCCAAACCCGAACCCATACCCGAGAAAATTCCCCGAACTCGCCCCCGTTTTGGGTTTTCCCCACGGGGCCCCGAACTCGTGGGGAAAATTGTCATCCCTAAATGGGAGGAGTGGGCTTCATGCCCATTCCCACCACAACGTGTGCAGCAACTGCCCACGTTCCATTTCTTACATCTCCCACTCGTCTAAGTCAATCCTCAAAGACCAATAGAAAAGTATTTAGTTACAAAGACCATGTTAGAACATTCAAGTCATACTTTAGGGACAATAGTTCGTGCGATAGCAAGCATACTAAGCGATTAATGCTAAGAAGATTGTTACACCTTACATAGTCGCTCTTCAAACAAATCATAGGTATCACTATCTTGCCTTTATCCCAGATTAAATCATTTACATCAATACAAATATATCTAATTTCTCAGAATGACCATCATGTCGAGAGCATGTTGAATATCTTTAATCAATACAATTATTCACAATCATATTTTATGTACTTAACAAAAAATATAATTGGTCGACCAGTGAATAAATGTCAAAGATATAAATCTATCTTAATAATCTTTTTTTGCTAGAATTTATTCATTCTAATCAGTCGCTTTTCTAGTTATGCTCCTTAGACCAAATCATCCATAATCATAGGATACATGCTAAAGTAGCAGTCACTGATTAAAACTTCAAGCAAATAGCTAAATAGTCACTTAGGGTAAAATTGAGATTAACTTATAATCTCAAAGGTCTCACATAGTAGAGAAACATGGATCCATTCTCTTACTACCCTTATTGTCGCTATAGTACATGCGGTATGAATCACATGCTACGATATTATTCTCTTTTCTAATAAAGAGCGTATGTTTTTCTCAAAATTTAATATCGTACAGATTTTGATCTAGACATACTTAATGTCTAATCCTGAATTCAACTCATGAATTCCAATTTGCCTTTAGCAGGTTCAGTAAATGGTGGGTTCATTTACTCCGATCATTATTAATTCATAAATGATCTCATCTTGATACAACTATCAAGGCGACCCCAACTTATAGGTATGTCTCGATTCATAACTACATAAGTTGTCCCATAAATAATGGTCTTACCTCTATTTATACTAAACGAATAGAGATGATTGTCCATGTGAGTAGACCAATCTCAACCTGCCAATATGCTCACCAAGACTTTAATCAAAATATAACAAAAACATATAGAATATATCATGACATTTCATATATCTCATTGTCTTTATAATATATTACATTCTATGAAGTTCCAAAGATTTCACATGTTCTTGAAATGACTCTTTAGTCAATGACTTAGTAAAAGAATCTTTAAGCATAGCACATGTAGGGATAGACTCAAGAATTATATTTTTCTTATCAACAATATCTCTTATAAAATTATACTTAATTTTTATATGTTTGCCCTTGTTGTGATATTTAAGATTCTTCGAAAAAGCTATAGCAACTTGATTATCATAGTACACTGTAACAGGACTCTCACTATCCTCAACAATCTTCAAATACTTCAGGAACCTTCTTAACTAGATAAATTCTTATACATCTGCTGCATAAGCCACATACTCAGCTTCCATTGTCGACAGCGCTACACAAGCATGTTTCTTCCTATTCTATGAGATAGTGCTACTATTTAGCAAGAAGATATAGTCGTATGTGAATTTTTTATCATCATTGTCTCCTGCCCAATCTGCATCTGTGTAACCCTTCAAAATCATCTTTGATCCTTGGAAACAAAGATAATAATCTGTTATCCCTTTGAGATATCTGAATATCTACTTCACTGCTTTCTAGTGTCTAGATCCTGAGTTTGACTGGAACCGGCTAACTAAGCCAACTACATAACTGACATTAAGACGTGTATGATAATATAGTGTACATCAAACTATCAATGACACTGACATTTTTTTTTCATTTCATCTATTTCCTCAGAAGTCTTGGGATACATACTTTTGCTCAGAATAATAACCCTCGCTATAGGTGTATGTTCAATATTGTAATATGGCATATTGAAGTGTTGTAGCATCTTAGTGATATAAGTCTCTTGAGACAAATCCTAAAGTCTTTTTGATCAATCTCTTATGATCTTCACTCCTAAGATGTACTCAGTCTCTCTCATATCTATTATGTTAAATTATGATAAAAGTCATTATTTGACTTCTATCACAAACTTTGTCATTTATAGCTATTAACATATCATCAATATATAATGATAAGATGACCAACTTTTCTTTTTTCCTTTCTAAGGTAAATACAATGATCCTCATTGATCATTTCGAAACCATAAGATAAAATGACTTCATTAAATCTTATGTTCCATTGTCTTAACGCTTGTTTTAGCCCATATATAGACTTTTTAAGTCTACAAACTTTATTCTCTTGGCCTTCAGTAATGTAACATTTTGGCTGTGTCATATAGATTTCCTCGTCAAGATTACCATTAAGGAAAGTCATTTTTACATCCATCTGATGTAATTTCAAGTCAAAATGACACGAATTGACATAAATTTCATAGTAGAAGAAAATGTCTCTTCAAAATCAATATCCACCATTTGGGTATATTCGTTTACAACTAAACGAGTTTTGTATTGATTAATCGATCCATCTACTTTCCTCTTAATTTTGAGAATCTACTTATTCCCAATAGCCCTTCAGCCCGAAGGAAGATCGATTAAATCTCAAACTTGATTCTTTTTCATAGACTCCATTTCCTCATCCATTGCATCTTCTTTTTTTTTCTCTAACTAAGCATCTCAATGCTTCCTTAATCGTTCGAGGTTCCTCATCATCAACTAAGAGAATTATTAATGTCTCATTCTCAATATCAAACCTTCTTTGAGAAATAATCTTACAACTACTTCTTCATAGGTCGAATTATTGAGAAATCATCTTATTAATTGATAAATCACTTCCATTGGGTTGACTAGATTCAGACATCTCTCGTGATCCTTCGTCTATTGATAAAGAAACATTATCCTTCTCCTCTATTTCAAATAGAGGAATTGTCTTATCAACTTCACCTCTTGTTGGGAACTTAATTTTGAGAAAAGTAGCATCTCTCGACTCTATTTCAGAGATGGTTCATCTTGTTGCTCACCAATGAAAACATAGCCCTTGGAGATCTCACAATATCTTATAAAGATATACTTTTTATCCCGAGGTCCTAGTTTTTCATATTTGTGAGTCTTATCATGAATATAGGCAGAAGATTAGTTAAATCTGATTTTCTGTCTGTCCAACGTTTATATGGAGTAAATGAAACATATTTAGAAGGTACTCAGTTAAGTATATAGGTTGCTGCTAATAACACATCTCCCCAATAGGAAATTGACAAATTAGCTTGAGCCATCATAGACCTAACTATATCTAGAAGAGTTTGATTTCTTCTTTCAGCAACCCTATTTTACTGTGGAGTTCCTGGGATTATTATCTGTCTAATAATCCCTTTATCATTACACATTGTCTTAAATTGATCAGACAAATATTCACCTTCACGGTTAGTGCGTAAGGTTAATTAGCCTTACAATCCAATTAATTCTTAACTTCGTTCTAATAACGTTTAAAGCAATCTAATGCTTCATATTTGTGAGAAATCAAATACACATGACCAAAATGTGTGAAGTCATCAATAAATGTAATGAAATAAAAACCTTCATGTCCAGCCTTCATATTCATCGGACCATAAATATTCGAATGAATTAATTGTAATAGTGATTCAATTCTAATAGCCTTACCAAATAGTTTCTTAGTTTCTTTTTCAGCAAGACACTGCTTATATATAGATAAGTTAATCTTAGCATGAGTGTCAAGGAAGCCCTCTTTAGCTAATATATTCATTTTTTCTTGTCCTATATGTCATAATCTAACATGCCAAATTCCATCATTAATTTCTACATCGCTAGTGAGAACAATGTTTGAAAAATAACCATTAATATCATAATTAATATCCGGTTCTACATCAAGAACCATAAAACCATTCGATACATAACCATACCAATTAACACAGGGTTAATTCTAAGTTCCACACTATGACTGTAAAAGTTTATACAATAACCCAAATCAAGAAGACTAGTAATAGAAATTAGATTCCATCAAATCTCAGGAGCATAAAGAACATCATGTAGAAACAAGGTACGTCCACCACATAGGTTGAGTTTGCAAGTGTCAACTTCTTTGACTTCAATTCTTGCATTATTTCCCACATATATCCATTTGTTGTCAGCTGATACTCGACAGTACTCCACGTATGTAGCTCGATCACGAGCTACATGGTTTGTTGCTCCTAAATCTATAATCCACAAAGGATAAGAATCAGCTAATAACACTGAACTAGTAACATAATACTCATGAAAAGAAGATAAACATGGATCTATCTTTTTTTGGCTCAGTACATTCCCGAGAAAAGTGACCCTTCTTGCCACAGTTATAGCAAGTCAGCTTGCTTTTAGGTTTCTGCTCATACTTCTTTTCTTTGAAATTCTTCTTGATTGGGCCTTGCCCAGCTCCAACACCAGCTTCTTTTCCCTTTCCCTTTCCTTTCTTAAATAATCCTTTTTTGTTCTTGGATCCAAATGCTCTAACAGAACTTTCAAGTACAAAAGCTTGTCCAAAAATCCTTGTGATTTCAATTATCTCTGCCTCAAGTTCAATATGGCGTGAGACATCAGTAAAAATCTTGATACTTTCACTATATGTAAGATTTTATTTCATCAATTCCCAAGAATCAGGAAGGGAACGGATTACTGGCTGAACTTGCTATTCATCAATCAACTCATGACCAACAGTCTTTAACTCCTGAATCATATTCGTCATTTTCCTCAAATGTTGGTCCATGGAGACATTCAGACATTTTCTATAGTTGTCAAACTTTATTATCAGCGGACGAAACTTACTTAAGCTAACTCCACTATATTTTTCTCTCAGGACAACCCAAACGTCATGAGCTGATGGTAATGACTCATACTCAAATATTAGGTCATTTACCATTGAACTAATCAATATCCCCTTAGCAATAAAGTCTTTTTTCTTCCATGCCTTATAGGCATCAAGATCACATTTTTGTTGTGCTATAGAACCATTAGTAGATTCATCCATAAACTGATTTACAGCCTCTATAACATATTGTATCTTGAGATGTCATATTTTATAGTTTTCCCCATATAATTTCTCTCTCTTATTGAGTTCAGCTATGATTCTCTTGATAGTCATAATCTATCATAAATAAACAAATTATTTAGTTATTTAGTGTAATTCACATATATGTAATTTATGATTAAATCAATGTAAATTTGAGTTAGTTTACAAAATCAAGTGGTAATTGTGTTACCACTCATCATTCGTATGATCCAATCTAACTAACATTGATTAATTTGATTACACATATCCCATTAAATAAACTAATTATGATATGAACTAATCATTTAAATGAAATAAATGAACTGATCATTTAAATTAAACAAAAAAAATGAACTAATCATTTAAAATTAATATGTTGTTAACTCATAATAAATTTTCAAATTTGTTAACACATAACATAAAATAGCATTGTTCATACAGAACGATAGTATCTATTACATGACTATCATAAACTAAATGGCTAATACTATTCATACATAACGATAGTAACAACAACAAAATTTTAATAAACTAAATAAGCTAACACCACTCCTACTAGGACAAACACTAGTGCAGTATTCAACACAATCTCATTCATCTTCCTAGGCTCAGTCAAATCCACACTTGAATCCACTTCTGGATCCTCCTGATGCATATCGTGAAGTAGCTTTATACACAACTCTGCATAGGAGATAGGCCCTTCATAGCACCCTCATACATGGTGTGCAACCACCTTTGGATACCCCGACAATGAACGAATCAAAGCCCATATCCTATAGTTATCCAGGATGGGAAAATCATGTTGCTCGAGTTTCTAGAATAATTGATCGAGCTTTCCAATGTGTCCCTTGACTCCATAAATCAAGTCATACTCTATGTCCTCCCTCAGCTCATTTCGTCGCACATCACAATGAGTCATCATGTATATCACCCATGACATATGGAATTGAAAATAATAATATCAATACAAAATTGACAAATCAGTAACAAAATCGGTTAAATTCAATTCACATATATACATAGAACCAATACACAGAATACTAAAGCAATAAGAAAAAGCAAATTTTCTTTAATTGAGGAGTTCCAGGCGATCGATTGATAATTCAACTAGTCTATAGTTGATTTGGGAAATCGGATCCTGAGTATTAGCTTGGTTCATTGTCCTCGTTAGAACTAATCTAATTAGACAAGAATCGTTCGATCAAATCTGAAACTTATTGATCTAACTAGAACTAGATTGTTATTGTTTAACCAAGCTCATTTAAGTCAATCTCAAACTTATTGATCAAACCAAGCCTCGTTCGATCAAATCTGATCCAATTTGATCAAATCTATCCATTAGTCTAAATTTGGCCCATTTGATCAAATATGACTCATTAGAACAAATCTAGCTCATTTGATCAAATCTGACCCAATCTGATTCAAATCGGTCTGACAAAGTCAAATTGATCTGATTAAACGAACCAGTTTGAATCAGACTAGTTATAGTTCAAACTATACTAGTCTGATTAAACTAACTAATAGTTTAAACCATATCTGATTTGAACTTGGTTTAGATTAAACTGATCTTATTAAATCAATCGATGATTTGATCCAACCAGTTCTGATTGATTATTTTATTTTATACTTTGAATTCGGCCGACATGCCTTTTTTGCCTATATGCAAACAACAACAACAACAACAACAAAAATAAAAACTTACAATTTATTTTTTTTTCATTTTTTTTAATCCGGTTTTCTTTTTCATTTTTTTTATTTATTAAAATCAAATAATTTCTCACAGAAAATATGATCTTTTTCATTCGCCTCCGCCGCACGCCCACGCTCACGTCGACGCCCACACCGTGCTTCTCTGGCCATGGACGTCGATCGCCAACCACCTAAAGTGGTCGTCGGCGTTCCTCTACCGCGACGCAGTCACCAGCGAGGATTCGAAAGGGCGTTGTCACGGCTCCACACTACCGCGATGCCCTATCTTCCAGTGTCCGTGTGTTCCTAACGACTGGGCGGAAATCGCGACACGGTTTCCTGGCTACTGTCAAAATCGTGACTTCGCGACGCCATCGACTCAAGGGAAAAACCACTATGACATAGTCACCGATTCTCGTGACGATCGCTCGTAAGTCGTTCATCGACTTGGGAGGAAACCGTCGACACGAAGTTGCAATTTTTAGGCGTAGCGACGGGTTTCACGCATTTAGAACAGGGCTCTGATACCATTGTAGCAATCTAAACAGTGGATTTAGAAATCTTGATCTTGAGAAGGAATAGGAGAAGAACTCATCGTTGTTGAGAAGATCACGCAAGAAACCTTCTCACTATGTCCACGAACCAAATCCCAAATGAACCTCTCTAGAAAAATGAACCAACCCTCTTCACTATCCTCTTGGACATATATATAGAAGCATGAAATGGGAGGAGTGGACTTCATGCTCATTCCCACCACAACGTGTGCAGCAGCTACCCAAGTTTCATTTCTTACAGAGATAGCTTTAGTTAGTTCCACTTAGATAAGCAAACCAAGTAGGGTACTCCTTACCCAACTTGATTACTTAGATCAAGTTTTCTTAACGTAATATCATCTCACCCCACCCTGATACTATGTTGGACAAGAATCAAACCATTTTTTTTTATCTAACCATTCTATATTAAGCAATAAAGTGAGGCTAGCATGATGACATGACATGACATAAATAAACATAAAATATTTAATTAAAATATGCATAAGCATGACAATTATGCATGTGCTAATCAAATCAATCAATTATTAATTAATTTATAATAATGTATCAAATTCTCAATTTGATACATTTCATGTGAATCCGCGAATATGTTAATCCAATTTAACACATTTTGAATTTTATTAGATTTGTTTGTTTCATTAGGTAAAATTTTATTAATTAGTTTCATAATTATAGAGTATTTTATGATGATTAGGTTTGTGAATTTTATTAGTTGGTTTATTTAATTTTAAAATTGGGAATTTAATTTTTTAATTTAGATTTGTTCATTGTTTCATAATCAAATAGAACTTGATGATAATTTGTTTTAACATTTAATTTCAGGTATTTTAAATTTGGATTGACTTGTTAAAATTTTTAGAATTATTTTCTTGAATTTTAGTATTTAATTTTAATTTTTTTTATTTAATTTCCTATTTTTAGGATTAAATTTTAAATTCATCGTTTCATAATTAAAGGACACTTTATTATAATTAATTTTAATATTAAGTTTCGAATTTTTTGTATTTAAATTTGAATTAGTATTTTTATAAATTAAAATTTTATTTTCTGAATTTTTAAGATTTATTTTTGAAATTTTCAGATTTAATTCAATTTTTTAAGAGTCTTATATTTTTAGGATTAGAATTTATCAGATTTTGTTTTTTGAATTTATTTTGTTTGAATAATTATTGTTGAAATTATTATTAAGATCAGAATTCAATTGGTTAGAATTTGAAGTTTTCTTTTCTGAATTTTTCAATTTAATTTTGAATTTTGAATATTTAATTATGAGTTATTAAAAAAAATAAAAAGAATGATCAACTAGATAACAGATGAACCTAAGATGATCAACTCAGTCTCACGAAAGTTTTTCATCAGTGACTAAAGTAAATCTAGACGCGCTCATGGTAGGCGGCCCAAAATTTCAGTATCTTTTGGTTGTGCGCCTCACACCCCATCCGATCCTATGAAAGTTTTTCACCGATAACTAGGATAAATTGAAAAATGCTCGCGACAGACGATCCAAAAGTCCAACATCCTTTGGTTATACGTCTCATTTGGAGAAAAAATTCCTACAACTTGCAACTTATCTTAAAATTTTTAAGAAATAAATTTATGTTATTAGATTTATATTGATTATTAATTAAGTTAATTAAATTAATTAAATTTAAAATTTTAAAATTAGAATTATCTTCATTATTTAAATTATTAATTAAATTTAAATTATCTTGATCAAATAAAAATAAAATCTTATGAAAATTGTAATTAATTTTATCTAGATTTAAATTGACTTAGTTATTTTCTTGATTAAATTTATTATTAGAATTGATTATTTTTGAATTTTTAATGATTGAATTAGTTTTATGAGTTAAATTCGGATTTTTAGAATTAATTAAATTTAAGTTTTTATTAATTAAGTTATTTGAACTCGGTTTTTCAGAATTACTTAACTTTGATTTTTTTATAATTAAGTTATTTAAATTCAGTTTTTTAGAATTAACAGGATTTTAATTTTTCAAATTAATATTTTGATTAATTAAATGACTATTAAATTAAGACTTTTTAAATTAAATTTGATTTTTTCAAATCTAATCTATTATGCAATTTACTATCTAATTTATTACAAGACCAAAATTTATCATATATAGGGGTTTTTTCTGTTAGTATTAGTCCTAAAAGCGAGATGATTAATAAGAAAAATTTTGTATCATATTTCATTAATAAAATGTAAAATTCATGATTATTATATTTACTTCAGATTAGTGTCAAATGAATAAGTATAATAATATCTTAGGGGTAGTAGGTTCTAGTCTATAATATATCAATTGGTTGAATTGATAGTGGAAGACTATAAATATATATAGAACACTATTCTTAACTATTCCTAGTCAAGCATTAATATACAAGGGCAATATTAATGCGTTGAGACTAGCATGTAAGTCAGTTGATGACTTAATCTTACAAGTCATGGATATAAGATATTAAGTTGACGCATGGGTATATATTAGAGAATATATACTGAATTGACCCGCCATGAGAATGTTTCATGGATCATTATATGAGTGTCATAAACATTCTCATAGTGACTATCAGTATGAATAGTCCTTAGACCTGAAGTCACTACGGTTCCCTACATTAGGAGTTGTGTACTTTGGTATCGACAAATGTCACCTGTAACAGGGTGGATTATAAAGTCGATCACTGGGTATGCAATAAATTATGTGGAGGGATGTGAGTGATGTAGATGTGATCTATCCCTTCCATATGACGGAAGTGATATCTATGGGCCCCTTGATTAAGTAGGACACAAGAAAGCATGACCATG
>JBBUKS010043201.1:0-10487 GCA_038050645.1 Hedychium gardnerianum | reverse complement strand
ACATTCATAATTACACATGTAGAGATGTTCACTAGTTGTGATCCAATCACAAGTTCTCTCATGCTATGAATTGTATTGCGGACATTCAGTAAATGAATTTAATATCCAATCATATACATTAAGAATGTACACTTAAATAGTGAATCTTTATTTATCCAATAAATAGTACATATCATAAAGCGTTTGCCTTAGGACATCTCTTAAATATAACAATTTAGTCAAAAATAGAGTTTGAAAATTAAATATGTAACTTAAATGTAAGTAAAGAAACACTTACCTTGAAAAGATATGTAGAATCAAGAAAGTCTTACATAAGCACTTTAAGAAAATTTAATTAAGTAGTTTTAATTCAAATCAAGTCAAGATAAATAGGCATAGATTTAAATGCATGCCTAACCAAATATGTGCTAAATGGAACAATTAAAGTACAAGTAAGCACATGAGTAAAAATTGAGCTTAATGAAACATGAGTTAAGAAAAATTAAGATAAATAATGCTTATGAACTGAGGAAGACATTTAAGTAAGCAGCTAAGTAAGATTTGAAATTTGAATTATGAAGACTTAAAATGAGATAAACTAGCTAAAGAAAATTTTAACATTAAAGTCAACATAAGTTCATACAAGTCAAACTAATGTCAAAGATTACCATTAAGGTTATCATAAATTCATACAAGTCAAACTAAGACTAAAACATGTCAACTAGTTGCTTATTCAACTATGCATGATCTAAGTTTTCTTCTAAGTGTACTAAATTTAACTTCTACTAAAGGTTTTGTAAAAATATCAACAATGTTAGACTTAAATTCAACATATTTTAATTCAATAATTCTTTTTTCTATATGATCTCTAACATAGTGGTGTTTAACCTTCTATATGTTTAGTCCTATAACGATGTACATGATTCTTGACTAAGTTAATTGAACTAGTATTATCATTTAGAACTTGGACCTTTTTTAGTTAAGTCCATAATCTTTTAGTTTGTGCATCATCCATAATAATTGAGTTACACACCTACCCATTGCAACATATTCAACTTCGGTCGTAGATAAAGCAACACAATGTTATTTCTTACTACTCCAACGAATTAAAGATTGACCTAGGAATTGATGGTTACCACTAGTGCTTTTTCTATCTAACTTACATCTAGCATAATCTTGGTCAGTGAATGTTAGTGTCAGCCTTAAGAGCCAATCATGAGTTGATTGACTTAGGACATACTGTATCATATTTATTAATAAAAGGTAAGGTTTTGGTTATTATATTTACTTCATGGTTGTGATAGTTGAATAAATATAATAATGTCCTAGAATAGTAGGTTCTAATTTATAGCATATCAATTGGTTGAATTGATTGTGAGAGGCTGTCAATATATATATAGAGAACACTACTCTTAAATATTTCTATTCAAGTATTAATATACAAAGAGTAATATTAATGCATTGAGACTAGCATGTAGGTTAATTGATGACTTATTCTCACAAGTCTTGGATATATGATATCAAGTTGACATGTGGGTATATATTTGAGAATATGTACTAAATTGACCCGTAATGAGAAGTTTCATGGATCGTTATATGAGTGTCATAAACATTCTCATAGTGACTATTAGTTTAAATAGTCCTTAGACTTGAAGTCACTATGGTTCCCTACATAATGAGTTGTGTACTTTGGTATCGACAAGCGTCACTTGTAACAAGGTGGACTATAAAGTCATTCACTGGATATGCAATGAGTTATGTAGAGGGATGTGAGTGATATAGATGTGATTTGTCCCTTCCATATAACGAAAGAGATATCTATGAGCCCTTGATTAAGTAGGACTACTGAAATGCATGACCATGCTCAAATAAGTTAATATGAGATATTAAGCTTATTTGGTTTAGTGATCAAGAAACACATAGATTGATAAGAGGATGACATGGTCTATGCCTCATATATCAATCTAGATATCATGTACAAAAGGATTGAGTAATACAAGATAATGGTCACAGATAGGTTAGCTCGGATCTCGACATTCTCGTCACTTGGGTAGCAATGATGCATTGCTAGATGCCACTCATTGCTTGTGTATCTAAAATAGTTTTAGAAACACTACCAACATTACGAGAATTTATTGGGTCACACACAAAGAGCACGTTGATTTGGAGATTGATTTATTTTTGTTTGACTAAAATAATGTGGGTTTGAACCTTAAGTCCGAAATGAGTTTCGAACCTTAAAGCCCAAACTAACTATAGAGCCCTCTATGAGAAACACTAGTAGTCTTCTCTTCCAAGATTGTTGAGGAGGTGAAGAGGTAAGAGTTATCTTGGTTTTAATTTCCACCTTAAATAGCTCTTAAAGAGGGCAGAGAAGGTGAAGAGGCAAAGATTGTCTTTTCATTGCCACATTAAGTAGCCATCTCTAGCAAGATGAGGAGGTGGGTGAGACTCTCCAATTTCATTTTTTTATCTTCTTGAATTTGTGAGAAGGAAAGATGGAAACATGCTCGTGTGGATACCGTAGAGGCGTGGACATTCTGATCACGCTTAGATCGACCGAACTAGCATATCGCAAGGGTTGTTCACGCATTAAAGATAACAATACTTTTCACTTAGAATAGTTGTAAGACGTAGTTATGCATTTGCATGGATCTCTAGAGGGATCAATTATCTGCTGCGTTCTTGTTTGTTTTTCACTAAAGATCCCAACAGTGAATCCAACTAAGTCAAAATTATTTGTTCTTGAATACCAAAGTCCTACATTAAAATTTCCTTTAAGATACCTTAAAATTCTTTTGACTGCCAATAGATGTGAGTCTTTAGTACAAGATTGAAATCTTGCACACATACATACTATAAATTTTTTATTAGGTTGGCTAATAGTTAGGGATAAAAGTCCACCAATAACACTTTTATAGTACTTAACATATATAGATTTTCCATTTGGGTCATTGTCTAATTTTACATTTAAATTCATTAGAGTTGCTAATATTCCTTTGAGTTTTCCATTTCAAACCCTTTAATTAGTTCTTTAGCATATTTAGTTTGGTATACATAAATACCTTCCTTAGCTTGTTTTACTTGTAATACCAAAAAGTAAGCTAATTATCCTACTAAGTTCAATTGAAATTCACTTTCCATAATTGTTTTAAATTCTTTTAAAAATGATTTATTTATTGAACCAAAAATAATATCATCTACATAAACTTGAGCTATAAAAATATCCTTATCATAAGTTTTCATAAGTTTGGATCAATTTTTCTTTACCGAAAGCCTTTAGAATTTAAACAAGTAGACAACTTTTCATACCAAGCTCTAGGTGTTTATTTAAGTCCACATAGTGCCTTTTTAAGTTTGAGTACATGGTTTAGATAGTCTAAGTCTTCAAAACCTAATTGTTGTTCTATATAGACTTCTTCTTCGATAAGCACATTTAAAAATGCTGATTTTATATTCATTTGAAATAATTTAAATCCCTTACGAGCTTCATAGGCTAACAATATCCTAATTGACTCAAGTCTAGCTATAGGGGTATATGTCTCATCATAATCTAACTCTTCTACTTGACTAAACCCTCGAGCTAAAAGACGAGCTTTGTTCCTAGTAATTTCACCTTTTTCATTAAGTTTGTTACTAAATACCCAATGTATGCTAGCAATAGTTTTACTACTAAGTCCCACACTTGACTCCTATTAAATTAAGCTAATTCCTCTTGCATAACTATTACCCAATCTGGATCTAGTAAGGCTTCATCTATAGTCTTTGGTTCTATTTTGGATATTAATACCATTTGACTCAGATTTTGATGAAAGGATCTAGTTCGAACTCCTTGGCTTAGGTCTCCTATAATTGTTCAATTGGGTGATTAGTGTTAATCCTAAATGTTCTTATATCTTGAGTTGATTGTTCAATTTATTAACTTAAGGGTTGATCTTGATCTGATTCATGTCTAACTCCCCCTAAGTTGTTGCCACTTAATTTGGTAATTTTCAGTTGAGTGTCTTAGTTTGTTTTAGTTGAATTATCTTTACTAAAAGTTACAACAGATGCTTCTTCTGTTTTAAGTGTTTTCTAATTGTAAATTTTATACCCTCTACTATTTGTTGAATATCCTACAAATATTTCTTAAGCTATTTTACTTGAAAATTTTGGTAGGTTATCCTTAGTATTTAAAATATAAGTTTTATATCCAAAAACTTTGAAGTATTTTATTGAAGGGGTTTTTTTATAAAATAATTTATATGGTTTTTTTGTTGAATTTTATTAATGTGTATTCTATTTTAGAGATAACATGTTGTATCAACAGCCTCCGCCCAAAAATAGTTTGGTAAGTTATACTCACTTAGCATGGTCCTAGCAGCATCAATCATTGTACGATTTTCCCATCCACCTATGTCATTTTATTGTGGAAGAGGACATGAAAATTCATATTTATAACCATTATTAATACAAAATTCATTAAACTTGTGATTGCCAAATTCTCCTCTATAATCACTTTTAATTTTCTTAAGTTTGGTATTCTTTTAATTTTTTCTTTGTTTAATAAATTATATAAGTTTTTCTAATTTTTCATCTTTATTTTTTAGGAAATAAGTCCAAGTATATTTTGAAAATTCATCAATAATTACTAGACAATATTGACTTCCATTTAAAGACTTAATTTTATTGCTTTCAAATAAATCTATATGAATTCTTTCTAAAATGTAGGATTAAAAAATCGCTAGAGGGGAGGGGGGGGGGGTGAATAACACATGTCGCTTTCCCCCATTTTTTGAAATATCTTTTTGAGTTTAGTAGCGGAATAAATAAAACAAGACACAAAAAATAAATGTTTTCTTTTTTACTTGGTTTATAGCCCGGTGGAAGAAAACATTTATTTTTTATAGTCTAAGGCTCGCAGTTGCTGACTGCTTTCGATGGGAAATTTACTAATTTCCTCTTTCTCAAGAGAAAGTGGTTGCCTTTTACAAAAGATAAAGACCGATAACAAGTTTACCATTTCAATTCAAAACCGAGTACAAAAAAATAAGACACTAAATGATTTGAATACCGACAGAGATTTAGAGCTTGAGAACAAATGACGGAGTAGTCCGTCGATGTTGTGTCAGAATTTTGAAGCACAATATGAATAGAAGATGATAAGAGAAGTTGTCTGAAGCTCCTGGTCATAGGTCCTTTTATTGGCCATTCTAGGTGCCTGGACCAACCTTGGGCGCCCCCAACAAGGCCTATCCGATCCGACTCCATCGCAATTTATCCATATTTAGGCACCTAGTGCTAGTATTTCATGCGTGTTTTAAAAATTTGTTTTCAAAAAACATGCAGCGAAAGAATAATACTTTCCTAAATTATTACAACATACATCACACACATCAACAAGACACACATGTGTTCGATATAATCATAGATAAAATAACTTTAGCAAGAGGTTATACCTACGAGTTTGTAATCAAAACTTTGTAGAGAGTGTTTAGCTAGCCTCACAAGGCTAGCCTCTATCAATATCCACGCCGAGCTACTTTCAAGACTATTTCTCTAAGCCACAAGGCTCGTCTCCCCTTCTGTACTAGCCAAAGAAAGAAGACGACACGATGAGAGAGAGATCTCGGCTTGGCATGGTACTCGACGGCACAAGGCAACCCAGCGACACTAAGCGAGATGGACAACAATGGCTACTATTTATGGCTAAAACCTCATTTCTAGCAAGCGATAATAGGTTTGGTGGTGGCTAAACCCAGCAACAACTATTGTTGGCTAGAACAGCGGCTTTGGGGTAACGCATCTTGACCGGAACAACCCTTGCATGCTTTGCTTCAAAAATGCATCCTATCAGTGAATACAAGCAAACAGTAGCTCTCCAAAATAAATGAGTAAAAAGAGTAAAACAAATAAAAAGGAAGATGCAAGAACGTGAAATATTCTCATGAAATGCCACAAAATGCATGCTAAACAATGCTAAAAAATATGTAAGAAATACACACATCACACCCGTAGACTTAAATTTTTGCTTGTCCTCAAGTAAAACTTGTAATCTAGACTTATGTGTGTGAATAATGCATCATAATCCCTAGTGAAATAGTCTAATCCTATCATATAGTTTCATTAATGAGCAAGACAACCGAATTGTTTTAGTTTGGTCTAACTAAAAGTTCTCCATGCTCGGTGCGATGAGTGACTTAACTTTTTCTAGTGTCAAACTCTAATCCTAGTCAAGTCATTATCTAACCGTGTTCCTAATGCTTCTGGCGATAGACACTTACCTGCCACACGCAAGGTTTGTTCCTCTCAAAATTACTATGCATCGTCTACACAAGGTCTCAAAGAAAAACTTGGTATTAAGAGAAACATAATAGTTATTTTCCTAGTAACCTAACTCGGTTTCAAAGGGGTAACTTGTTAGTTTACATTCACAACAACTATTTTTTTTATCCCTTATTTTCTTTTATTATTATTTTTGGCATGTATCATGCTTTCTCTTTCTTTTTTTTTCACCTCGATTTTTTTTCTCTCATTTTTTTTCTGGGATTTGATTTTTTTCAATGAGTACCTTGACTTGAGTTTATCCAGTAACCAATATGTAGTTGAGAGGTCACCTTGGAAACAAGAATACTAGTCTAGTCCTATGAATCATGACTATTTTCAGATGTATCACTATCAAAATTAAACATAAGTGGAAAGAGATCCTAAACAACTAGGCCAACACCAAAACTTTTATAGCAAAAACATTACTCAAGTCATGCTACTACTGATAGAAGAAAATAACTCACTAAACATTCTAGCAAATTATCATAGAAACAAAAAGTCTAGAATCAATCATGCTAATGTCGTGCTATAAGGAACAAGCAAACACAATGCATGATGGCATGTAAACATGATATGATGTAATAAAAGAAAAATTTATGATGCAAAAAGAAACATGAAAAAACTTACAAAACTAAACTCAAAAGCTAACAAAACTAATTAAACCAAAACCCACAAGACCTGAATAAAGCATTGTCCTCAATGATTTCAAAATTTATTCTGGAGGAGGTGGAAAAAGAGGAAAGTTAGGGAGTTTACCAAGTGATGCGTGCCAAGCGTCTAAGTCATTCATCTGTCAAAGTTACCCCTCAATCTGGCGGTCACACTCCTTCTCTAATGGTGAAGAGGGTAGTCATGATGATGTCTGAAAATCATATGCCAAATGCCCTGCAGAAGAATCAACAAAAGAAAGCAAAGAACGTCTAGGTGTGACAATTCTTTTGGATGGGTGAGTTGGGTGCTTAGGAGATAGCATAAATGGTCCTTATGAAGCCGGTAGTAAAAATCACCATCCCTAACAATCATATGTATAACAATGCAATCCTTTATATTCATCCTCAAGCTACCTCTAGCTTTCTAATGTCATAATTAAATCATAATCAAGGGTTCATGCTATGGTGGTGATCAATCCTCACATGACAATATTCCTCGACTACAAGATAATTTAAAAATCAAATCCAATTGCTCTAAGGTCATATGATGATTATTATTAAACAACTGAAAATTAATTCGATCATCTTGACATCTTTTACCGTGTAAACTATAAACTTCCACTGAATTTAAAAATTCAAGGGTAATCCTAAGATAAGTAGGATACATTATACTTATCAATTTGTTTCATCCTACTCAACTTATCATTTGGTCAATACCATCCCTAAGGTCTAGACTAGTCAAAACATGATTGTCTAAATATCGGGAATTGACAATTTTCCTCATAGCAAGTATATCATAATCAGTTCTATGATTAGCAATCCCAAAAATAATAAAGTCAAAGGGTGGTTAGAATAGTTGCCCTTGTCGCGTGTTTTGTCCTTGCCTTTATTGTGCAAGCTTGAGCCCTACCTACGTCATTTGAGCATCTTTGTCCTAAACAAAGTTCTTCCGAGCTTCTTAAGGGTCTCTTTAATGACATGTTTGGGTCTAAAACTGAGTCCTTACATATTAAATTTGTTACCAAATCGTAGATCTTCTAATGATCATCTATTTGAGTGGTTGTACACGCCGTAAATAATCTCGGTTCAAAAGTTATTACTTTTTGAAAATTGGTTTGTAGTGAGACACGACCATGCCTGTGAGGCATGACCTGACTGTGTCTGTGAGGCATAGCCTGGCTATGTTTTTTGTTGTTTTGATATTTTTACGACTAGAATGTGCCACGGCCATGGTTCTTGACACGACCTACCCGTGCACATCGCTAGAAAGCTCTCCACGCCCATGGTGGTTGCCATGACTAGCTCGTGGCAATTTCCACGACCAACTCATGGTAGTTTCCATGGCCAACTCGTAGATCCCTTTGACCTTCAAATAAAATAAAAAGTTAAAACTATGAAACAAAAGAAAAATTTAAATGAAAAGGATGAAAGAAACTTAGGTTGTCTCCTAAGAAGCGCTTGTTTATGGTTATAAGCTCGACCCCTTGTTAGTTTAATCTGGAGAGCAAGGTTTGAGGTGGTCGTGCCTCCCTCTTCTCTTATTAGGTTCATCGACGAGTATCTTTTAAATCTCGCTTGTGTCAGAGTAAGATACTTCTAGACTTTCTTGCTAAGAGTTATTAGCCTTGCATCAAATGTGCTCATTTTAAAGGATCGTCTCGAGGTTGTCCATGTGATTCTTCTATGGTTTTATGCTATGAAAATTCTTCACCAATCACCAAAGGAAGTATAACGTTGATAATGATCTCAGCTATGGATAGAAAAGGATCTTCTTGATCCTTGAGGTTTGGAGGTATTTGAATTAAAGTAGTGCACTCCTTTGTCAAAGTCTTAATTCCATGTTCCTCAAGCTCATCTGCATTGTCTTCGCTCATCTGAGACTCCTCCCAAGATGAAAGTAGAGTTGAACATCTAGTGTATGATGAGGCTATTTCCTCACACTTAGCATTTGTCTGCTTGATATCCTCATGCATATGAGCTTGTGAGGTGATGAGGCCTTCCATCATTTTCTCTATTCTTGATAGCTGAGAAGTTATTTGAACTCCCATTGATGTCCCAAAATTTTTCTTCCCTTCTTGATGTCGATTGTTCCTGTAAAATTTTTGAGGGTTCCTCCAAAAAGTGTTATAAGTGTGCAAATATGAATCGTCTTGCGGCAGTTGCTTTTAGTTGGGGAGGACACCCCATTTTTTTCCCATGTACTCCATGTGTAGGATCAAATAGTACTGGGAAATTATCAATTATATGACCTATGGCACCACAAAGCTAACAATAACAATAAAAAAAAATTCACAGCATCCAATTGGTTGAACCATTGAATTTGCTTACACAGAAAATTTGTCCACCTAAAAAAGAGAGGTCAAAAAGGTAGAAAAGTAATAAAATAGCAAGGAAAAAATAAGGAAAGTAAGAATTTACAAGAATAAAAGAAATCTAGATTAACCAAATCACTAATCAATCAATTTTAATCAACACAGTCTCTAGCAACGACGCTAAAAAACTTGATGTGTCAATTTCGTAAGTGCACGATTGTCTTCAAATATCAATCCCATGAGAATTATTGACTAAGTATTGATTGAGTGTGTGAAGCTAGTTATCTAGAAAATCTAAATTGGTCGAGTTCATGAAAGAGAGAGAGAGAGAGAGAGAGAGAGAGAGAGAGAGAGCTGAGAGTAATTGGAGGTCGAGAACAATTTAATGGTTGAGAGAGAAATCTGAATTGGGGGGAACGATTCTAGGACTTCGGTTTCGCTATGATGTTTGTTGACATTCTAAGTATTATTCACTTTTTTACCTCTATGTTTATTCACATGTAGAGTGACTTATCCCAAATTATCGATATGGACTTTTGGCACTATGTCGACTTTCTACCTAAGCTCGATACCTCTTTGCAAGGTGATAATGTTAGAAGTCTTCTTTGAGGGACTAACCCTATCACTAGGGCTCAACAGCTCATTTAGATTATCCCCTATATTCTCTAGTATTGAATTGGGAAAACCCATTAAGTCTTGTGATAGTTGTCCTCTCGTGGCAAGCCAGTGGTCTACATTCAAGGTGATAAAGCTAGAATGTTTACTTCTACAGACTACCCCTATCACTAGGGATCCACGGTTCATCTAGATTATCTCCTCTATTTGTGACCGACTCTCTACATCCTATGATATTTATAGCATACACAATAAAGCAGGAACAAGGAATAAACATATCATGCAATAGAGAAAGTTAAACAAATACTTAGTTCATACATCAACAATTACATCATAGCTACTTTCTAATTCTAGAATTCGAAAAACTACTCCATAGAAAAGGTAAACAACTGAAAGACATAGAAATTAGCATTTTACAACTCTGAACCAGAAATAGAGAGAGGAGAATGCTTATCCAATCGATGTCGATGTCTTCGGATGAGTTTCCAAGCTTCGATGGTAGACGAATCATTGTAATGACTGTGAAAATGGCTCTCTAGGGTTCCCTGGAAAAGGAAGAACCATCCTACTCGAGTTAGGGGGCATCTTGGGATTTTTATAGACCTCCCAACCGTTAAAAAAGTTT
>JBBUKS010043171.1:0-10488 GCA_038050645.1 Hedychium gardnerianum | reverse complement strand
GTGGACGCAGCGGCGATGGATGCGGCGGCTACTGGAGGCGGCGGCGACGGCCGCTGGAGGCGGCGGCGGCGGCCGCTGGAGGCGGCGACGATCGCTGGAGAGGAGAAAAACGTGGGATTAGTGTTGTCGTCTCCGACGCTCTGTCCCCCTCGTCGACGTTGTCGAACCACCACCCTCTTTCTGACAAACTCCTCTCCTCCCTTATCGCTTCATGAGGCCACCAAGGGTGAGGGAGGCTTACGCGATTTCCCTTCCTAATAGCTTCGTCGCAGCCGTCGCCGCACCTGCGTTGCTCAGCACCGTCTCCCGACACCTCACCAACGCCGCTCAGCGCCTCTCGGCGCTAGCACCTCTTCCCCGCGTAGCCCAGCGCCCTTGGCGCTACCTCCCGACGCCTCCGCTGTCTCCAACGGCCATGACCGTCGCCCCCAACGGTCGTCGCCACCTCCAGTAGTCGTCGCTGCCTCCAGTGGCCGCTGCCGCCGTCTCCAGCGGGCACCGCCGCCTCTAGTGGCCGTCGCCGCCTCCAGTGGCCGCCGCCTCCAGTGGCCGCCGCCGCCGCCTTCGGGTTGCCACCCTTCGGTGATTGTCGCCCTCCTCTCCGGTCGCTTGTTGAATTTAGCTGTCGCGCCCGATTGTGTTCTGGCTTTCGAGCAGTTGTTGTGCTTCGGCCTGTGAGCTGCCGTTGTATTTCGATCTAAACCGCTGTTGTGTTCCGGCAAGTGAGCTGTTGTTGTGTTCCGTCCCTTGTCGCGCCATCTCTGACCACCGATTCGACCGTCCGGCTCTTACCGTGGTATCTTCGGCCCCTTCGGCTTCGTGCCGCCTCTGGCATCTCCAGCTCCAAGCCTCCTACGGCCCGCTATTGCATGTCTGGTATGATTTTATATTCAGTATTTACATGTTTTATTACAGTATTATTTATTTGCTTTTTATATTCCATTGGAAATTGACTTGAGCGTTGGGAGAATCGAAAGTTGGGTCAATCCGACCTTCATCCTAACCTTCGTCGTTCTTTTGCTCTTTGCAAACCATCCGGCTAGGCATTTTTGTTTTTTGATCGCGATGACTCCGTCAACACAGAGGACAGTTCACCTTCACCTCCCTCTTGATCACGACATTTGAAATTTGATCAACGAAGATTTCAACTCATCGGTAGTTCATTCATCCAAGATCTCGGCACATGAACATATGATAAAATCAAATCAAATTAAATTCATAATTTAATTTTAGTATCATTCCCTTGATCATTGAATTATGATATAATATTTTATTTATATTATTTTCTTATTCATTAAGTTATGAAATCTGGTCTCCAGTTCAGGAATCACAAAGGAGAATATAATAATTGATCAAAATGAAACCTTTGGTTGCAAGACAAACTGCAAACCATGCTTCTTGACTCATGTAGTCATGCATGCAAAGACCAGTTCCACCTAAATTTTATCAACTCGGAAGTGGTTCAAAATTTCATGATCTGTAATTTAAATGGATATTGTTTTTGTTGGTGCTAGTGGATCTGATACAGTCTGAGTCTTCTGAGATCCTCTGATTCAAGATTTGGAGTAAATATTTGCTGTGTTCCTAGGGAGATGACTGAATGTATTATCAGCTTTGTGCGTGTCTGTGTTTTTTTTCATTTATGTCAGTAAATGAGGGAGGCAAAGGGCCTCTGAAAGGTTGAAGACCCATCCCTGTTTGCAGGCTTTGCTCCCTCACCCACCAATTCCATGACCCATTTCTGTCCATTGTCTGTGTTCCTCTGAGCTTTGATTGCAGTCCTCGGGGCATGATCAGTGATAAATATTTAAGATAAAATTATACTAATCGGAGGAGTTAAATCTCGATAGAAAATTTCTTCATCTTTATAAACCCTAGCTTAGGCACTTGTTATTTGAACTTCTTCATTTTATCTCCCTCCGATAGTGGGCGGCCTGAGAGACCGCTAATGTGGTTGTTTCACACATCTCTGAGCTTTGATTGCATTTAAACTCTGAATTGTGTATATCTTCAGACAATTTGAATTCAATATCTTCGGCATTGATACCGGTTGGTGATGAAAAGGAGTTATGGAATTGATGGTATTGTATCACTTAGTTTTTTTTTCTTTTATCTTTTTAATAATTCAAATATAATTCTTCGAATCGATTAATTTTAAAAATGATCAATTCAATTATACTAAAAAAATTTAACGATCATCAAAATAAACTAAAAAATAATAATAATAATTTATTCAAATTATCAATATTCTTAAATTTATTTCTCACAGAAAAAAAATATATATCACTTGATTCTTGAATAAGGGGCATGTGCATAGATTAGATAAATTAGTTTGCAAATCCTACTGAAATCAAACAGAGGTAGTTGTGTTCTTGGCAGACTAATTCAATGCATTTGTTTATCTTTCTAAATTATTGTCAGTAGTTTGTTTTGTTTTTTGTGTTGTTGCTGTTGGGATCAATTGGGTTGAAAGAGAGCTTGGTCAAGGCAAGAATTGAACTCTAAAAAACCTAACTATCCTATCTAAGTGCTTAGGGTTGAATCACCTTTTAGTATACAAGTACAACACTCATGTATGTCCCGAGATGCGAGCATTTCAATTTTTGAGACCTTGTGAACGGCGAACATCTTGAATAAAATCCAAGTCCGTTCGGGTAACAACAATCATAAGCAAATATAAACGAATACAAAATACTAAAATAAAAAAGAAACATTTCATTCGCCATTGATTCATAGCTACATCTGATTCATACGGTTATGGCAAGATATATAAGCAGACAAATTGAGAAGAAAAAATCATTTTACACTTCTCCGTTCATTGTTCTAGAGTTCTAATGTAAACATACAATTAATGCCGTATCACATTGTTAAGATTTTGAGAGACGAATTAATACTGCAAAAAAAAATAAAAAAATTAGGGGATTAGAATTCATGAAGCAAAATATTATTAATTTGAAAGATGAATAACATTAGGGGATTTGAGGTCCATTTTAAAGATTTCAACCCAAACAAAATTAGAAATGAATTAATATATCCTATGAACAATTTTATAGCTTGAAAGGATTAGATCAAACTTGAGATAAATCTTAACTGAAAACAAGACACCAATTTAAAAAACTTACCAAAAAAATTAATGCCTTAATCCACATTAAAATTTCATGAGTAAAACTCAAATCCTAACAGAAATTATGTACAATGTTACTCTAAAGACAACACTATCAAGGACTAGGAGTCTATCTTCCATATGATAGTCTGTATCACTAAAAATCTAATTAAAATGTCGTGAGCAGTCTTGCAGCACAAACTAGTTTCACTTAAATAGTATCTATGAATCGTGTGCAACACAGCGTGTCCATAACATTTATCAGATTTTTTTTTCTAAGTAAAGAAATGAAACAATTGGATTATGCAATGAAACAAAGTAAAACAAGGTAGCCAAAGATTAATCAGTTTCTGTTACATTGAATTAGGTAGATGGGCAGGTAAAAAGAATTGCCAAAGGACCTTTATAATACCAACACGCTCGGTCTCTTGAAATCAGTAGACTAGTTAAATAGTGTGAAAGAAAGGCATACCTTGACTGCCTTGGAAATGGAGAAGATACTGAATAAACTTTACAAAGTCTACAGTGACATCTCTTGAATCAATCTGGTTAATATACAACTGACTCTCTCTTTGCCTTCGCAACTAAATCAACCAACATCATCACCTACAGGACTAAATTTAAGATTGATAATACTTTTCATGAAGGTGATTAGAAAAAATGACCACCTGAAATTTGAAATGTAATTACTATGACGGGGTTAATTATGCAGGTATATTTGCTCTAGAAAGTAGGAGGCTGAAGCTGCTTTAAGCGCTGAACAACTTGCTTCATTGTTGGCCTTGTCGAAAGTGAATCAACTGTACACATGATGGCTAGATGCAATGTTTCCACCAGATCATCACGGGGTCCAATTTCCCAGAGTTCTTCCATGAAGAACTCGCGAGCCCGTCCCTCACGGAGAAGCATGCAAGCCCATGCAACAATATTAAAGCCATTCCCATATGGAGAAAATGAAGGATCCAAGGCTTTCTTGTCTGATATCAATTCCATCAGCACCACACCATAGCTGTATACATCAGCCTTATCAGAAACACGGCAAGTCATTGCATACTCTGGAGCGACATAACCAAATGTTCCAGCCACACCAGTAGTTGCATGTGTCTCTGAATTCCCCAGAAGCCTTGCCAAACCAAAATCAGAAAGATAAGCTTTGCATTCATTGTCTAACAAAATGTTGCTTGGTTTAACATCTCTGTGGAGGATTCGAGGTACACAATGATCATGCAGGTAAGCAAGTGCACATGCAATGTCCAGAGCAATTTTATGCAGTACTCTCCAATCAACAGCTCTTTTGTGCCTCCCTTGTATAAACCTCTCAAGATTTCCTCCTGATAAGTAGTTGTAAATAAGAAACATTTCTTCCTCACTGAGATGGTACCCTATTAAAGTAACAAGATTTGGGTGCCGCAGTCTCCCAAGTGTCTTGATCTCTGCATGGAACTGTTGTAATCCTTGAAATCTTCCTATGGAAAGCCTTTTTATAGCCACCAACACTCCAGGTGAAATCTCTGCTTTGTAAGTTGCTCCAAAGCCTCCATGTCCTATACAATTGCTTGCATTAAAGTTGCCAGTAGCTCGCACAACTGTCTCAAATGTAATTGGAACGCCAATGTCTGTGAAAAGCGTGACTTCTCTACTTCTTGAAGATCGATCAGCAAATCTTGGGGCACATTTTCTTGTGTATATGTAGAGGACAATCAAAGCAAAAAGGACAGAAACAATGGCTGCAGTTGATGCTATTGAGGCAATCTCAATGTTGCTAAAAGCAGTCTTGTTATTATTGTTTGATGGACTTACAGATGAAGAATCAGTAGAATCTTGTGCACTGCGAGATGATGGTGTAATAGAGAGAGACTTTACAGGACAATACTTGATCAAAGGGTTTCCTAGAACACTGTCACATGTCAATACACTGGCATTGTTCGGTAATGATCCAGACAAATTGTTGAATGACACATTCACCATTGACAGAGATGGCATGCTAGCCAAACCAATTGGAATTTTTCCAGAAAGATTGTTATTATCAAGAAGAAGAATGCTAAGATTCTTCAGGCTTACAATGCTTCTTGGAATTTCCCCATACAGACAATTAGAAGAAAGATCTAAAACCTCGAGATCATGCAACTGAGCAAAACCAGCTGGGATGCTCCCTGTAAGATTGTTCTTTTGCAGCGAGAGATACTGCAGATGCTCCAAATTCTCAAACGTTGGGGGAATCTCACCGTGGAAAAGGTTTCTGCTGAAATCTAAACGAACAACATTTGCCAACAGCCCAACATCTCGAGGAATCACACCAGTGATCTGATTACCAGAAACATTAAGAACCACAAGTGAAAGGAATGTAGAACCAGTTTCTGAAGGGAGTTGTCCAGAAATCCGGTTATTACTCAGATCTATGATTGCTCCTTTCAATTCATTGCATTTATGAAATACCACATCATCCAGCGGCCCAGAGAGATTATTATCAGTGACTAGGAAAGCATAGACTGCCTGGTTTAATCTGTCAGTCAAAAGTGGTAAAGATGGCAAACCGCCAGTAAACTTATTCTGGCAAAGATTATGAAAAACTGTAATATCATGACCAATCGCCAATGAGATTCTAGCCCTTGTTCTATAAAAAAAGAATGAAGAATAACCAGAAGCTAGGTCATCCAGCGGCAAGTGAGAAATAGGACAAGATTTCAAATTAAAGATTGGAATGGAACCAGAAAGAAAATTCCCACTTATGTCAAAAATACCAATACAAGGCACGGGAAGATCCTGATAAATCAAACCAGTCAGCTTGTTTGAGCTCAGATTAAGAAACTTAAGATTGTGGCATTGACCAAAAGCTTTTGGGATTCCCCCAGTAAAAATGTTTTCTCCCAAATTCACCATTTCTAAGCTCTTGCAAGCACCCCAACTGTTGGGTATCTCTCCCTCGAGCATTGCCTTTGGTGCCCATAGCACTCTAAGTTTTGGCAGCATTGTAATGTTTTCAGCGAGCTTACCTTGGAAATAATTGAACTCATCACTGTCAGCATAGCTCAAAATTTCAGACATGGCTGTTGGATTGTAAGGGTTAGAAAGCACAAGAACAGATAATTCCAAGCAGCCTCCGAGATCAACAGGCACAGGCCCACTAAGAGAGTTCCTTGAAACGTCCAAAACTTGAAGCTTTCTCAATCGACCAAACTCCCGAGGGATGACATCATCCAAAAGATTGGCTGATAAAATGAGCGACTGAAGCTCACCACAATTTCCCAAGCTACGAGGAATGCTACCAACCAGAAGATTGCCGGAAAGGTCCAAATGCTGCAGACTACGGCAATCACTCCCGAGTTCAACCGGGATCGTACCACCAAGCTGATTAAACGACAGATAAAGCTCTCTGAGGCCAACAAAACTGGTGAGAAAATCAGGGATGGTGCCATTGAGTTGGTTGCCAGAGAGATCCACTGTTTCCAAACCAACATTACTAGAAAGAGAAACAGGAATCTCCCCACCGATCAAATTCGAAGCCAGGTTTAGCACCCTCAAAGCAGGTGGAAACTTCGACGGGAGGAAGCCAGAGAACGAGTTAGCTTCGAGAACGACCACTTCGAGCTTCTCTAACTCCCAGATCGCGCCAGGGATCTCCCCACCGAAGGCATGGAACGGCAAGGAAAGCACTTTAAGCTCTGCAAGTACGCCCACAGCAGGGCTCAGCTTCCCAGCGAGCCGCCGCGCAGGATCCGGGCAGCTCCTCCAGAACGGTCCTGAACGGGAACAGGAGAAAAACCCGGCGCCGCCTCCACCTTGGGCTGAGATGTTGAGCGCCACTACTCTGGATCTTTCGTCGCAGGAAACGCCAGGCCACTCGCAGTGGCCAGAACCGCTGGATTCAGACCAGAGAGCGAGAACTCCAGCAGGGTCGGAGGTAACGGAAGCCTTAAACTGGAGCAGCGCTTCAATTTCAACCGAGCTGGCAAAGGCGCCCAGTGGGAAGAGGAGAAGTAGGAACCAGAATAGAGAGAAAAGATAGACCCAGCGGCGGAGCAAAGCCGGCTGCCGGCGCATCGTTTGCGGTATCGGAGCTCCCGTCGCACGAGAAGGAAGGATATAAAAAACCCAAACCCTAGTTTTTTCACACTCGAGAGAGAAGCAGAGAGAGGGGAGTGATGAAGAAGAGGACGAGGACCAAATCGTCATTTAGTGAAATTCCAAGGACATAGGCCGAAGAGTCATCTCCTCGTCGCCACTGCCCACCTTTTTATCCTTTTCCATATTTTCTAAGTATACTTCTTGATTGTTACCCACTAGACTACTTCCAATGAAAAAGAGACTTTATTGGCCCCCGTAAGCAACTACGATGGGTCCCGCTATGGGCAAGCGGCAACATGTAACAACTCAGGCCGGTTGCTTTCTTGCTCGTGTTCTAATCTCGATCTCTATCTTTACCATCGCCATTAAAAAACAGGAGTCTTCTCACGATGATACCCGCGACCAGAACCACACTTGAACATGTGGCCCCACAGTACGGAAGCATTTGGCGCGTGGGTGTGGCGTCCGGGTAATATTCATGATTCTGGCAAAATTTGGTGGTAGCGCAATATTAGTGGTCAACTCTCACGTCATTCAGTCAACGACAAGAGTAGGGGCGGATGACACGTGGCGTATGGCAACGGTGCCACGGAGGCGTGTGCATTTTCTTTAGATTTTGTGTCAGGATTTTATTTCCTAGCATTTTTTACGGACAAATTATCAAATAACTAAGTTTCATATTATCAAATGAGACATTCCTTTATCCGACCTGATAATCATCATTTTTTTTTTCAAATAGAGAGCTTCCTAAACAATGATCTAATCATTAGACTTGTTAATGAATAATTAAAAAATTTAAAATTTAAATCTTAATTATAATATATTGTAAAAAAAAATCGTGGAATTTTATCGATCACCTTTAAAATTAATCGATTTAAAAAGTTAGATACTTAGATTACCAAAAAAAAAAAATAGTCCCTCGAGGTAATTGTACAATGGTTAGGTCTTTCAATAGATAACCAAGGGATCTATGATTCAAATCTCAGCTGCGATACATTGTAGGGAATTTTATCTCCAGTGAGAAGCAAACCTAAGAATATTGTCCATTTGGATGAGCCTCCATTCAAACTTTCTAATTTATCCTGATGGCCGGTAGAAAAAATTTGTAAGGCCGAGTTGATCACCTCCATGATTAGTCGGTTCGAAGAGCTGGATATCTGAATTACTAAAAAGAATAGGTAGTCCCATGCCCCAGGACAATAATATAATAGTTAGACCCTCCAATGAATAATCAAGGGATCTAATGTTCGAATCTCAACTGTGGCGCACTGTAGGAGATTTTTACTCCAGTGAGAAGCGGACCTAAGAATGATAGTCATCTGGAGGGACCTCCATTAGTGTTTTCCAATTTATCCCGGTGGTCAGTGAAAACTTTTCGTTGGATCGAGTCATTCACCTCTAGGATTAATCAATTTGAATAGCTGGATACTTGGATTATCAAAAATAATGATAAGTAGTCGCAATTGCTTGTCAGGTTCTTGCCCTCCCATATAATAGTCACTATTCAATGGCCAAATGTCGTATGATATTTTGCCACCAAATAGATAGTTCCCACGCCTCGGGGTAGGATATCGTGGTTAGACCTGTAGGATTGAGTGCACGTGAGAGGTGGGTGAATCACGTGTTTTTAAAATTTTCCTTTTTTTTATGATTTTTGAAATCTCATTGTTCAGAAATTACGAGTATGCAGCGAAAAAATTAAAATGAATAAAACAGAAAGAAGAGAAAATGCACGATCGATTTACTTGATTCGTAGTCCTAGCGGACTACTACTCCAAGGCCCATGCCTCCTTGGGACGTTTCTGACGGGTAATCCACTAATTCTTTTTCGGAGAACCTCCGGAAGAACAATAAAATACAAAAATTAGAGAGTGTAACACACCTACACCTATTTTATACAAGGGTAACTATAAATAACTAATAATGAAAATTGTTACCCAATTAAAGTACTGCTGCCGATGATGACTTGGTGTTAGTTCGGTGCAGCAGGGTCACAGTACAACAAATTTGGAGCTTCGGAGCAGCAGTATGACGTTGAAATAGTACCTGAAAGAGTTGTACTTAGCTGCTGGTCGAGATGCTCTCTTATAGCCCATTGGGGGCGCCTCCATTGAGGCTTATCAGATTCGAGATCATCGCTGGTTATCTCCTATGAGGCGCCTCTAAGCTCTCCAGGGCGCCTCCATCAGCTCGCGGGTCAACAGTGCTTATCCAGGCGCTAAGGCGCCCCCAGTCGTCCGAGGCGCCTCCAACGCTTCCAACGTTGAGGAGCCCCCAGCAATCCGAGACGCCTCCCCCGCCTTTAGTGCTGAGGCACCCCCATCCATCTGAGGCACCTCCAGCACGCCGAGCACTGTTCATCCGAAGCTTACTTTTTGTTCAACTCCTGTAAAATATATTAGTACAAATACTTGCAGCAAAGGAGTTTAGATAATGTAGGTATGAATTAAATCCTATCTTACCACGACCAGGATTTAATCATGGTCTCAACTTAGGGTTCTACTTTGGACCTAAGTTGGACCAGCGCCTAAGTCCCTACTGGGGATCCGTCCTCACTAGATTCACTCCTCTAGTTTCTTACCTCACTTACCATTTGTCGAGTAACCTCCTCGATGTCTGATCTCCGACCCACCAGGTCTTCCTATCGAAATCGCACATCCAGACTTCAGCCAATCATCTGGTCCTCCCTGACCTGACTGGACTTCTCGCCAACTGTCTGATCCTCTCTGACCCAGCTGGACTTCCTGTCAGAATCGTACATCTAGACTTCTACCTGGTGTCTAGTCTTCTAGATCCGTCAAGTTAGTCAACCTTGCACACTTAACTCAACTTGTTAAATAATAACATTCTAACTTTAACTTATTGTCATACATCAAAACCTAGGATTAGTCTATTAGTGCAAACTACACCAACAACTACAACCGTCTTAGTGTTTTCCTATTGGAAAAATAGTTTTGTGCTTTACATTGATGCATCGCTGTTAGGGTTAAGTGCAGTTTGAATGCAGCATGCAAGGGTGGTATTATATACTTCTCGTTAGCTGGAGGAATATGAGAAGAACTACCTTGTATACGATTGGAGAAGTGATAGCTATTATTTTTGCGCTGTAAATTTTGAGACATTATCTATATGAGGATCTAGCTAGTCACTGAGCAACAAAGTTTCTCAGAAATGAGACTAGTAGAACATGAACAGACAGAGCATGAGATTTTGATGTCCAAGGTTGCTCAGTTGTGTCACACCCCGGGAGGATATTTATCCGACGAAAATCGGACAACACCTCCCATGTACGGCGGACAATTCCCTGAATACATAATACA
>JBBUKS010043160.1:0-10489 GCA_038050645.1 Hedychium gardnerianum | reverse complement strand
TTATAATTAATCATCTTTAAATTTCCATAATTTTTAATTTAATTCTTCTCAAATTTAGACGTCGTTCAACCGTTTAATTTTGATACTGCATTAACCACCAATAACAAAATGGCAGAACTCAATATTTGACTTCAACTCCAATATTGAGTGCGATTGGAGTAGGCAAGCGTTTCGCCTTTTGTCACAATGAGTGCAATTGGAGTTAATGGAGCATGGCCAAAGCGAGCATCTCTTCACCTCTCTGCTACTCCAGAAACTGTTTAACATATTGAAAGTACATTACCAAGATTCTTATTCTGAACAAAACTACGTAGACAATCTATAAAAAGGTCAAAAGACTAGATTTAGATATAAAAAAAATAATGTTTCCTCCTAATTTTAATTCATTTACTAAAAGTGATAAAAATATTTTTCATATTGGAGTTAGTTCAATTTTTTTTAAAAAAAGTAAATCAAGCACTACGCTTTAGTTAGATTGAATATGACCTAGATTCCACGGACCAGGATCTAGGTAGGTAGAGTCTCAGCTTAATTTGTTTTTTTTTTTATAATTTAGATATCTAATTTTTATAATTCAACGATAGATTTGATCCTATAGAAATTTTTTATCGACTATTAAGGTAAATTTAGAAAGCACATCACAAGTGATTCAAATATCACGGACGTATGATATATTTTATGAGAGATTCGAACTCTTATTGCATGGAGTTCGTTTTATCTTTTACCATTGCACCTCTTATTTTATTTTTTTTTGCTACTCACGTATATAATTTTTTGAATTGATTAATTTTAAAAATGATCAATTTAATCTCACAGAAATTTTTCATTGGCTATCATGATAAATTCAAAAGTGTAAACATCTCGTTGTCCAACAATTAAGGTCTCAAATTTTCCGCTTTATTAGAGGAAATCATCTTACAATATATTATAATTGAGATTTAAATCATGGATACTTAAAATTACAAATGTTATTGTCGCTGCACCATAGGCGGGACTATACTTCTGACTTCAATTATTATTATTTAGTATTATTATTTATATTAGTACCTCTATTTTATTTTATTTTAAATTAATACTAAGTATCTAATTTACATCAATTATTAATTTCGATTTCACGATTATAAATTAAAAAATATTCATAATAAATAATTCATCAATCTAACCTTTTTAAATTAATTATTTATTAAAAAAATTTATTTATTAATTTTGTCAACGTTGAAACTCGATCTTTGACTTGCAAAACCAATTGCCTGGGCGCGCCTCAACCTCAAATTGAACTAGCAGTCTAGTACAAGTGTGATATGATTACTATAAATGAGCTTATAATCAAGCAAGGAAAAAAAAAAATCCAACAAACGAAATTGGTAAGCATATATGGTTTGTGACACGATCGATCAATCGGGGAGAGCTGCTGTGGTTCAGTTCAGATTATAAGAATTGAGTAATAAATGGAATTGGGCCTCCCGTTGACGCCGCGGTCATGGGCTTATCAGCTCTGTCTGTAGCTTTCCTCTGGGGTTAAAACAGAGCACAAGGCGCTAGCTACGGTTTCCCACTCGCTTTGCCCGAAGACCCGAAGCCGAGAGAGAAGGGCAAGACCGTGCCCCAGCTCACCTCCTGTTTAGTCGCAGCTCGATCGGTCGTGCTGCTCTCGGGAAGGGCGAGGAAACCGAGGGACGGAGCGGCTCTAAGTGGCGCAGCAGAAATCGGATCGTCTCGAGCCCTATCTCCGTCAAAGTTTGCCCCTCTTTCGTTACTTCGGTGCATTTTTGATCTGCGGGGTTCATTAGAGTACGTTCTTGTTCTTCTACTTTTGATTGCTCTGATCGATCCCGCGGTTTTGTTCCTCGGTAAGCTTTGAGGTGTTTTGTGGAAGGGGAAGAATATGATCTTGGACTGGAAATTGCTTGTAAAAGGATGTGATTTGTAATTTCCTACTTTATTTGGGTGCCTTTTTAGTGTTATTGTCTGGAAGCTCTGCAGTGAAGTCTGTTGATGGCTCAAAGTTTCTATTTCTGGGATCAAATTCCATTTTTGAGTCACTTCACGCCCTCTTAATATTGACTTGCTAGGATCTATGATTTGGAGCTTAGAATGTTCACTAGCAGAGAAAAGGCTGGTTGAAGGTTTGGAATTTCCTTATCCATCTTATTTGACAGTAGGCTTCAGTTGAGCATTTCGAGCTTCTTCAGGGTTGAAATCGGTTGTTTCTCGTGTGAAAGCTACAAAAATCTGATCTTTTCCCCTAGGCGCTATTGGTTTTCCTTGAAGCTTTTGAACTTTGACTTTTGGATTTTTTGTTGTCAGTATTGAGTCTGTTACCCTCTTCCACCTGTCCCTCAATGAGGAGAGAATAAACCAATGGTTTCCTTCCGGATGGGTTTCTGCCCGCCCAAAAATTGCCACCGTTGGTTTTTCTTAGTGAGCTAAGATATTTTTTTATCCTTAAAAGCAGCTTCTGGGAAGATGATAGAGTGGGCATCTACATTTATAAAAGGATCTAAGAAACACAGCGTCATGAGTGTGTTGCTTGGTCATGGAACTGATGCAATGACTGATGAGTTTGATGGCTCAAAAGAGGAGAAAGATATATTTACGGAAATCTTCAATTTAAGTGCTCCTGACAAGGTAAACAACCATCATGTTGCTTCAAACATCTTGAATTTCCCAAAAGATGAGAACATCCAATCAAGATCATTGGCTTCTATGATTTCTGAGAGCTCTGGTGTGACAACTTATGTTTCCCTTAGAGATTCATCCAGCAATACTTCCCAGCCTCAATGTATCAGTGAAAGAGACGTTAGTTGTTCCAGATGCCTTCTGGAGAGCTCTTCCACTGGTTCTGTTTCTGATCATTGTGATGTTCAAGAGAAAAGGATGAATTTATCTATCGAGCAACACAATCAAAAGGGTGTCACACACAGTTCCAGTCTGTCAGTATCCAGTAATGCATTGGTTGACCTGAGTCAATTACAAAATTCATCGAGCATGTTCATCCAGCATCAAGAGCAATTGCAATGCCTTGTAGTTGAATCATGTGGTCAGGGTATTCTTTCTAGTTGCTATCTCTCTCAAACACATGAAGAAATTGATGCAAGTAATAATATGGATGATGATGTTGCTCCGGATATTGAATTCAGAAGCCAAGAGGTGAGAGATGCTAACATAATTAGTGAGGCTAAATCCGTCATACCCCCAGTTTCTCAAGAGAGTTGTGCTTATGATCTTATGGTAATAAATTCTACTAGTGCTCATGTTGAGACACTAGAAATACCTACGTGCAAGAAACAATTGAACATTGTGAAGTCTGACAGAATAGAGGTTGCATCAAAGAAGGCATTAATTAGGGACCTTCCAGAACGCCTATGTTCACATGCAAACTGCCTTCTTACTGATGCAGGCTGGAAAATTGCACCTCGTGTGAGGAATGACAGAGCTAAGTTGGCTTCTTACTATGTACCACCAGAAGGAAAACCTGTTCTTACTTCACTCTCTCAAGGCTGGAAGGCATGTGGCCGGAGACTTCATTCTAGTGCCACAATCTCTGATAATGATGATAAGGGGGGAGAATGGGCAAATATTGGCCAATTTTGGAGTGATTTGACCGACACCTTGTTTTACATTGATGAAAATACTCGGCCATCTAGAACCTCCATTTCTCACTTGAAAAGGTGGCAGCTTCTTGATCCATTTGTTGCAGTTGTTTACATCAACCGAAAGATTAGCCTTCTGCGAGAAGGAAAATCTCTTAAGGCTGTGAACAGTTGTACTTTTGTTTTGGCTGAGGAAAATAATAATGTCTTGGCAGATGACAATATTGATAGAGTCTCACACCTGGGAAAACTAAATTCAAGTTCAGGAAGTAATTTGAATCATAATATTCAACTAGCTGGCCATGATCAGGTTCTGATAACTGTAATTCCTAAAAATCAGAAAAATTCCCAGAATTGTTTAGATTGGAAAACGAATGCCCAATGCAATCAACAAAATTGGAAAATTTCCTGTGCTTCAGGAGTTGGACGTGGAGATCTTAGTAGTCTATCTGTAAGCAAAGGAACCAACATGCATGATGCTACACGCCTACATCCTAGTTGCAAGGAATTGACTAATTCATACAATACAGTATGTGGTTCAGACAGTATATCTATATTTACTGAAGATGTCTACTCTACTTCCACCAAAGATTTTTCAGTTTTTGAATTTTCAGTTGATGAATCTCTTCCATATGTCTTGGAAACACCACTAACCAATGACCCAGAAGCTTGCAAAGCATCTTCTTTTGAAAAATCTGTGTGTCAGCAACTAAGTAGTAGACCATCCAAATGTAAGTCTGATAAAAAGGATTTAAAAGAAGCAAGACAAAAAAGGACAATAATTTCTGCAAAAAGGAGAGTATATGGCAAGCATCTTTCCAAATTTGTTGGCTGTGATACTCTAGACCTGCCTAGTCATGAGAATACAGCTAATAAAATGGAAGTAGATGATGAACACTTGGAAATTCAACATTCAACATCTAAGCCAGGTTGCAATGGTGTGATTCCTGTTGTTGACATTCACAATTTTTTTACAACTGAAAAAGCAGTCATTGAGGATAAAAAATCTAATGGTCTGGATTTTTCTTTAAGTCAAGCAAGTGGTTCTGGTAAGAAGTCACACAAGAAGTCCAAAAAAATATCTGACATCAAAACATATAATGTTGATGGCACATGTTATGTAAAATGCACAAAGGCTTTAGGCTCCCATTTTAATCAGAAAATAAAAAATGTAAAGGGCAAGAAAGAAACTATTGCCATGCCTTTTCAGAAAAAAGCAGATAACTCACTCGTTCATTCCAATGCTGATGTTTCATGTACTGTTGGGAAAACTCCTGACACACAAAGCCGCCAGATAATTGCAAAGTCAAAGGAAGCTGAAGTTTGTAAGAAAAACAGATGGAAGAGACCACGTGGATTTCGTATTAACGATGATGATCTTCTTATTGCAGCTATTATCAAAAATAAAGATTACGTGACATGCATTGATACAAAGGGCTCAAAGCTGGGAGTTTCTCAACCCAAAAAATTGAAGAAACTTGAAAGTCAAAAAGGAGGTTGTAAATTGCTACTGCGAACACCTGGCAAAGGTGCGTTGTCAAAAGATGAGAAGGAAATTATTTTGGGAGCAAGAACTGTTTTGAGCTGGTTGATTGAAAGAGGTGTTTTATCCCTGAAAGATGTTATTCAATATAGGAACCCGAAGAACAATGACTTGGTTAAGGATGGGTTGATCACCAGGAATGGGATTCTATGTAGATGCTGTGATCAGATGTTCTCCTTATCTGCTTTTAAATGTCATTCTGGTTCCAAGCTCCAAAAGCCGTCTTCTAATCTTTTCCTGGAGTCAGGTAGATCATACATATTATGTCAACTTCAGGCTTGGTCTGCTGAATACAAGGTGAGAAAAAGCCGCATGAGAGATATGGGACTCGAGGAGGTGGATCAAAATGATGACACCTGTGGATTCTGTGTAGATGGTGGTGAACTAATATGTTGTGATAATTGTCCGTCTACTTATCATCAAACATGCTTGACCATGCGGGTATTTCACTCTCACAATCCTTGTCTTTTTTAGTACTACATTAGTTATCAAATCGTAATATCGCTGCTAGTATTATTCCACTTCATACATAATTTGTTCTCAAAATTCTGTCTTTTTACTGCATTCATATTTTCAGAATGTTTATGCACAATGTGAAATCTGTTATATTTTCAAAATATTTGAAGAATATTATATTATACTTGCTTTTGTTTGCTTATGTTTTGTGAGAAATCTTGTAACTGAGTCAGTAACACCCAAACTATGATTCAAAATATAACAGTATAACCAAATGCTTGCCGTTCTTCATTATGAGAAATCCATAACCTGTTCATTGCTTGCTGTTTTTTTAAAATTTTTTTTATCCGAGTCAAGTTACAGTTAAACCTCAATTCAGATATCAATTTTAAAGTATCATGCTTAAGTAATGTTGCTTGAGAACCAAGAGGAACAATCATGTGATATGTGCAAGATGTCTGCAGTCCTATACCCAGTCTATAATTTATAGGGTTTGCAATGTGACATATTTTACAATTATATTGAACTACTCTAAGAAAGTGAAGGAAAAACGAACAATCTATATTATACACTTATAAGAATGAGGAAAACTTAAAAAAATATACAATAGCAAATAAAGAGGCCAAGAAAACAGTGAATGAAGCCAAAAATGAAAATTTTGAACGCTTATATCGAAAATTAGATATAAAAGAAGGGGAAAGATATTTACAGAATAGCTAAAGAGAGAGAGAGGAAGACAAGAGATCTTATCCAAATCAGATGAATTAAAGACGAATGCAATAGAGTATTATTAAATGATGAGGAGTAGAATAAGATTTAAATGAGATGCACAATAAGAAAGCAGTTCGACCATATGATATTCCGATAGAGGTATGAAAGTGCTTAGGGAAATAAGGTATTGAATAACTTATAAAGTTATTCAATTTGATATTAAGAATAAAAAACATGCCTGATGGAGGGTAAGTATTTTAATTCCCTTATATAAGAACAAAGGAGACGTACAAAATTGTGCAAACTATAAAAGTGTTAAATTGATGAGTTATACCATGAATTTTTTTGTAAAGAGTAATAGAAAAAGACTAAGGAAAGATACCATGATGGCCGAAAATTAATAAGAAGCTATACATCTTCTAGAAAAAGATAGGGAACATAAGTAAGACTTACACATGGTATTCGTCGATCTAGAAAAAATTTATGATAGAGTCCCAAAGGAAATTATATGGAGAATTCTAGACAAGAGAGGTGTTAGCATAATATATGTTGAACTTATTAAGGATATATATAGAGGATACAATGACAAAAATAAAGACTCATTAATCGAAATCTTTCTTATAAAGATAGGGTTACATCAACGATCAATTGTAATCTTTTTTTTTACACTAATTATGGACGAACTCACAAGACACATTCAAGATATGGTAATGTTGTGCATGTTGTTTGCAGATGATATTATTTTGGTAGATGAGACACGTGAAAGAGTAAATGCTAAACTCGAATCTAGTGGGCAATACTAGAAGTGAAAAATTTAGGCTTAATAGAGTAAAAGATAGAATATATAAAATTTAAGTTTAGTAATATTAGACGTGATGAGAATATTGTTCAGATAGGAGATGACGAGTTGTGTGAAACTGAGAGTTTTAAGTATTTAAGATCATTTTTGCAAAATGATGGAGAGATTGAGAGAGATGTCTTACATAAAATAGAAGCGGGATAATACAAGCGGAATGATTGAAATGGAGGAGAGCGTCAGGTGTTTTTTGTGACATAAAGAACCTCTAAGACTTAAAGGAAAGTTTTACAAAACGACGGTTATATTTGCTATGTTATATGAAGCTTAATGTTGGGTTATGACTCGAGCACATGAGCAGAAGATGAGAGTTGTAGAAATGAGGATGTTAAGGTGGATGTGTGGACATACAATCATGGATAGGATAAGAAATAAAAATATTAGAGAGAGTTAGAGTTGCACCTATTGAGGGAAAATCTAGAAAACACGTTTAAGATGGTACGAACATGTATTTAGACGATCAATAAATGCTCTATGTGAAACTATGACAAATGTGCATATCAAACGTGGAAGAGGAAGACCAAAAAGGATTTAGTTAGCAATAATAAAATACGATAAAATTTATTTAAATATAAATAATGATATAGTAGGGATAGAGCCCAATGACGTTGAAAGATCTATATACCTGACCCCACTTAGTGGGATAAAGCTTGGTTATTGTTGTTACTATTGTATTGAACTATTCTTGTTGTACCAACTAATATGGTATAAAATATTACATTATATTGAACTACCTTTTTGCTATACCAACGCGCATGGAAAAAATGAGTGTAATGATGGAATTTCCTTTTAACTCATGATTGTGTATGAAAGCAGATAGCAAATCAGGGATTATAGTCTCATGCCATGTTGATCAGAACAATCAAAATTTGTTTTCTTCTCCACACTGATGTAACACGATAGGAGGAAGCAGAAAATGGCAGCAACAACAATGGTAGTGATGAGAACAATGAGATTATGTGGAAATGAAGATTAACATGACAGCCACAAATGAGCTTGAGATAAAACCCTAAAGAGATTAGGAAGTAAATCAGGCCTTGTCTTCCTATGCAAACATGATAATTGAAACATGATGGCTGTAGGTAAGACTAAGATCAAACAGAACTGATGATTGATTATAGGGTGATCTGACAACCAAATGTGGTCTCTTTTGTTAGGAACTTGAGGGAACGACTGGGGTATAGTGATTGACCTGCAAATATAAATTTTATACTCTTGCTAAAACATTAGGTTACACAAACAATATTAACAGTAAAATAAAATATAAGTCAAAGTGTATCAATACAACGATGTAACATAGTTCAGAATCTTTGTTTTTAATCCATCGCTTATGACTTGTCAGTGAGTACTCTTGAAAGCTTACTATCTTTCTTCTTTTTGGATTGTTTCTGAAAGTGGAGAAACCTTTTAAAGTTGGAACTTTTACAATGAAAAGCTTAGAGGATTAGGCTACAAGGAAAGTTTAAGAGAATAGACAATTTTCACAAACTTTGAATATTGCTTTTATAGCCTTCAATTTTTTCAACTTTCAATTTTGGTTATGTTGTTTTGTTGCAGATCAGTCGATCCACCATCAGTTGACTCGTCTCTTGATTGCTTTTGCTTGCAGTCTGCCGACAATTACCATAGTTCCGTAATCAATTGACTAATCCACTGTAGACCCTAGGTCATTCGACCATTGCAGCTCCAACGTGTTAGATCAATGTCTTCATCTATATTTTTGCTGAGTTAATCAGCCAAATGGCCAATCAACTTGGTACCAAATATTTTTTTTTTCCCGAGCCACTAAATGTGAAATGACTCCCTAGTTAGATTTGACTCGCTCGTCGATTCGACAACAACCTCTAGTTGCCTAGAGCCCCAACTATGATGATCTAATGATTGTGTCTTCATTTAAGTTGAGAGCTGCCCTCTCTCAAGTAAGTCTCTTAACTTTCACAGCTTGGCTAAGTTGAGGTCGACCTTTTGTGCTTGACTCTGCTATCAAAGTCTTCTTCTGCTAGTGTACTCGTCCTTCATAGCAGTGATCAAAAGACGCCGAGAGAGGATATCAAGTATCAATGATAATTTGGTTTTGATACCTTATAAGATAGGAAATTAGGGTCATCATAGTTAGTCCCTTCTAAGGTTTGAAGTCTTGAGGTTTCAGTCCTCGATTGGTTCAAGATGGTGTCGTCAATACTGTACCAGTGTTGGAGGTGTGCCGTTGGAGGAGCTTTAGCAGAGTGCTTCTCGCGCTGTCTCCGGTGAGAAGACAAAGGAGGATAAAGCAGTATGAGGTAGAGGAGGAGGTGAACTTGGCAGAAGAAGAGGTGTACTAAAATCCGTTTGCTTCAGTTAGAGTCCTTATGGCATCTTGTTGCTTGTGGAAGAGGAAGTCAGAGACTGAGTTTTATTAGGCGTTACTTACATACGAAGAGGTGTACCAAAAGCTTTAAAACCTACTCGACTATGGTAGAGTGCTTCTCACAGTATCTTTTGCTTCTCTTTGCTCATGAAGACAGAGATAGAGAGTGTTGTTGGGGCATCATTTGCGAAGGAAGAGGGATACTAGAACCCTAGTGGCTTTGGCAGAGTGTTTTTCACAGACACAAAGTGTTGCTAGGACATCATATTGTGCATTCTTGTGTGCTGGTTGGAAGGCAACTTAAAACCTTTCGTCCGTGCTGACATGCACAAAACAAAATTTAATTTCCTAGTCCCTTCCACCTATATGTGTTATTTATAATCATTATATTATAATCCTTTTAACAGGGTATTCACAAATAGGTTTCTAATTTTGAAATCTGGGTCGCTAACAATGCATTTATAAATTGGGGATGCATCAAAGTTGCCTTTTTTCTCACCTTCTACTATTGTAAGTTATAGTTTTAAAATTAAAATATCTGATATTATGCATGTCTGAAACATTTTGAGGCATGTTAATTACTTTTCTGTGTAAAATCGTTTCCTTTCACATCCCATTGATTGTGAAATAATAATTCTAGAATGCTATCTTGTGCAACATGTCTTCACATGTATAGAATTTCTCCATTTATTTATGTAAACATTTTGTTCTTTTATCTCCTACTTAGTTAGGACTTAAGGAATCGCTAGATTAGAGGTTTAGTTTTCACAGTTCATCATGCCAAAATGCCTCTTATATAGTTATTGAATACGATATAATGATATGTTAGTTCATGTAACTTAAACAAGTACATGATTTGACATTTATTATGCAATCAGGAAAATATGTGGAAAATAATTATTTTCGCTATATCTTGAATAGGTACAAGGCTCTCCTTTTATAGAGAGAATTTACAATAGAAAAGGAAACTAATGAAAAGGAAA
>JBBUKS010043149.1:0-10489 GCA_038050645.1 Hedychium gardnerianum | reverse complement strand
TGGTACCACATATCTCATAGAACGTCTCCAAGTGTTGATTAGGATCTTCATTGGGTCCACCCTATATTGATTTTGTTATACCATGGAAATCACCGCCGGCTTGATTTCAAAATTGTTATCCTCAATAGTAGGTATGGTGATACTAGATCTGAGGCACCTTGCATAGGGTGCTGCATAATCTTTGAGCGATTTGTTTGTCATCTCTAAGTGTTCTTGCTCTTCTTCTAAATTACTTTACAGATTTCTTTTTCTTCTTTTGAAAGTTCTGTCTATCTCTGGATCAAATGGCAATGAATTTTCTACAACTCTATGCATGCAAGAATAAACTCTGATTCAAGTTTTTGTGTAAGGAGAAAGAAAGAATATAGAGTATAAAGCAAGAAACAAGAATGAAAATTTTTTGAATTATGTTTGTATGTATGAAAAAATGAAATTACAATATTTTTGAATTATGATTGTGTAAGCAAAAGCTATTCACAAGTAAGTAAAAAAAATGAAAATGCAATATTTTTGGATTATGTAATATGTAAAATCAAATTGCAATGTTTTTTTTAATTATTTATATATGAACAAAAGAATCTATTCACAAGTTTAAAAAAATGCAAATTTTATTAACAAAAAGAAAAAATATCTAGGCTAACTAAATTACTAATCACTATTATTAATCTCAAACAATCCCCGGCAATGGCGCCAAAAACTTATTACGTAGTCATAAGTGCACGACAACGTCATCAGTAATATAAAAGATTATCGTATCCACAGGGATTGCGGATTAAGGCACTAGTGATTTAGTGAAGGAAGTTATCTAGACTAATCGAGTTGTGAACTCGTGAACTTAAAAGAGAGAAAGTGTGAGAAAGAGTTTGAGAGAGAGGGAGTTGTTTGGTCTAGGTCTAAGTAAGTTGTGAAGGTTGGTTTAGTGATTCTAGGCTTTCGATTTCACTATGATGTTAGATAAAGTCCCGATAATATGGTTATCTCCTAATTCTCCACACTACTCTTATGAACTAGGGTTAGTTCTTATATCAAGTTCTTTTAACTCTAGAAAGTGAAATAAGTGTCGGTGCCCTCTGTCACTAAGGACACAAATGTTCGATTAAATGAGAATCCTTTGTCACTAAGGATCTCCCGATTATCCAGTCTAGTAGCAACCTTAACATAGAAGCAAACCCTAGATCTACATGCATCATTCATATACACATTTCGTCAAACATGCACAAGACACAACACATATAGCATAAGAGGTAACAACTCATAGAAATGGGAAATTTACATATCCATAGTTCATACATCATCAATCACATCATAGTTACTCTCTAACCCTAGAATATAAGTGATCTACTCCATGGACAAAGAAAGAAAGCACAAAGACATAGAAAGAAGAATTCAAGCCCTAATCTAAAAGGAAGAGGGAAGGAATGCTTAGCCGGATGTTGTCTCAGTCTCTGGGAGTGCTCTCCTTGCTTGGATGATGATGGATTAGAGAAATCCACCTCGGATCATCGGAGAAATCTCTGAAAAATGGAATGTAGATGGACCTAGTGTCCTCCCAAGAAGGAAAGAATAACTCCCTTTAAGAAAGGGGCAAAAAATATCTTTTATAGGCATGGGACATGACCCATGTCTTTTCATGCACACGACCATGCCTTGATCTCTTATTGCATGTGAGGCACACCCTTGCTTGGGGAGGCATGACATGTGCCTTGGCTATGCCTGGGAGGCATGGATAGAGTTTTCTCCTGGCTGCTCTGCTTTCTGCTCTGCTTTTCTGTTTTGCTCTCCATAAAAGTTATGTTTTGCTCCGTAATGCATCTTGTAAATGAAAACATGTAAAGAGCATATCTCCGAACGATATGGAGTAAAAAACATGATAATATAATAAAATAAGGTGCAATAATGTAGATCATGTCAATGAAATGTAAGAAGATGTGCGTCAAACAATGCATAAAAACATATATAATCTACGCACATCACATGGCTTGGCCGTGTGATGTTGGGGTATCCTAGATTTGAAAGTCCATAACTTCTTACTCGGGTCAAATCGTAGAACAAAAAACCTATCAAATTGAAACTCATTCAATTATCTACATGTATTATTATTGATTGAAAAATGTAAGTCTGTACTTAAAACCTGACACAGTCATAGTATGACTTCTAGCAGCCGACCTGGCATGGCCGTGTGATGTTGGGGGATTCTAGATTTGAAAGACCATAACTTTTTACTAGGGTCAAACCGTGGAACGAAAACCTATCAAATCAAAACTTGTTCAATTATCTACATTTAATATTGAGTGAAAACATAAGTTTGTACTTGAAACATGACACAATCATAGTCTAATTTCCAACAACCGACCTGGCTAAGCCGTGTGATGTTTGGGGATCCTAACTTTGAAAATCCACAACGTTTTACTCATGTCGAACCGCTTAACAAAAACCTATCAAATCGAAACATGTTCAATTATATACATTTAATATTGAGTGAAAAATGTAAGTTTGTACTTGAAACCTGACACGATCATTGTCTGACTTCCAGCAGTTGACCCTGCATGGTCGTGTCATGTTGGGGGATCCTAACTTTGAAAGGTAAAACTTTTTACTCGGGTCAAAACATGAAATAAAAAATCAATCAAATCGAAACTCGTTCAATTATCTACATTTATTATTGAGTGAAAAATAAAAGTCTGTACTTGAAACCTGACACAGTCGTAGTCTAACTTCCAGTAGCCGCTTGGCTTGGCTGTGTGATGTTAGGGATCCTAGTATTTAAAGGTCATAACTTTTTACTCGGGACAAACCGCATAATGAAAAACCTATCAAATCGAAACTTGATCAATTATTTACTTTTAAAATTGACTGAAAAATTTAAGTCTGTACTTGAAACATGACACGGTCATAGTCTGACTTCCAACATCCGACCTGGCTTGGCCGTGAGATGTTGGGGGATCCTAGCTTTGAAAGGCCTTAACTTTTTGCTCGGGTCAAGCCATGGAATGATAACCCTATCAAATCGAAACTCGTTCAATTATCTATATTTAACATTGAGTAAAAAATGTAAGTTTGTACTTGAAACTTGACAAGGTTGTAGTCTGACTTCCAGCAGCTGACCTGGCTTGGCCATGTCATGTGATGTTGGGGGATCCTAGATTTGAAAGGCCATAAATTTTTACTCTGGTCAAACTGCGGAATGAAAAACCTATTAAATCAAAACTCATTTAATTATCTACATTTAATATTGAGTGAAAAATCTAAGTCTTTACTTGAAACTTGACACAGTCGTAGTTTGAATTCTAGTAGCCGACCTAGCTTGGCCATGTGATGTTGGGGGATCCTAGATTTGAAAGGTTATAACTTTTTACTCTGGTCAAACCGCGAAATAAAAAATCTATCAAATTAAAATTTGTTAAATTATCTACATTTAATATTGAGTGAAAATGTATGTTTGTACTTGAAACCTTACACAGTCATAATCTAACTTCCATTAGCTGACCTGGCTTGGCCGTGTGATGTTGGGGGATCCAAGATTTGAAAGGCCATAACTTTTTACTCGGGTCAAACTATGAAACTAAAATCACATCAAATCGAAACTCGTTCAATTATCTACATTAAATATTGAGTGAAAAATATAAGTCTGTTCTTAAAATCTGACATGGTCGTAGTCTGATTTCCAATAGCCGACCTGGCTTAGCAGTGTGATGTCGAGGGATCCTAGCTTTGAAAGGCCAAAACTTTTTACTCGGGTCAAACCACAGAATGAAAAATTAATGAAATCGAAACTCGTTTAATTATCTACATTTAATATTGAGTGAAAAATATAAATCTGTACTTGAAACCTGACACGGTTGTAGTCTGACTTCAAGTAGCCGCTCGGCTTGGCCGTTTGATGTTGTGGGATCTTAGTTTTGAGAAGCCATAAATTTTTACTTGGGTCAAATCGCGAAACGAAAAATTTATCAAATCAAAACCCGTTCAATTATCTACATTTAATATTGAATAAAAATTTAAGTTTGTACTTGAAACCCTACACGGTCATAGTGTGACTTCCAACAGCCGACTTGGCTTGGCCATGTGATGTTGGGGGATCCTATATTTGAATGGCCATAAATTTTTACTAAGGTCAAATCATGGAATGAAAAACCTATCAAATCGAAACCCGTTCAATTATCTACATTTAATATTGACTAAAAAATCTAAGTCTGTACTTGAAACTTGACACAGTCATAGTTTGAATTCCAGCAATCGACCTGGCTTGGACGTGTGATGTTGGGGGATCCTAGATTTGAAAGGCCACAACTTTTTAATTAGGTCAAACTATGGAACGAAAAACCTATCAAATCAAAATTCATTCAATTATCTACATTTAATATTGAGTGAAAAATGTAAGACTATACTTAAAACCTTACACGATCGTAGTGTGACTTCCAGCAGCCGACCTGGCTTGGCTGTGTGATGTTGGGGGATCCATGATTTGAAAGGCCATAACTTTTTACTCGGGTGAAACCACGGAATGAAAAATCTATCAAATTGAAACTCATTCAATTATCTACATTTATTATTGAGTGAAAAATATAAGTCTATACTTGAAACCAGACACGGTCGTAGTATAACTTCTAGTAGCCGCCCAACTTGGCCGTGTGATGTTGAGGATCCTATTTTTTAGAGGCCATAACTTTTTACTCGAGTTAAACCGCGAAACTAAAAATATATCCAATCAAAACTCATTCAATTATCTACATTTAATATTGAATGAAAAATGTAAGTCTATACTTGAAACCTGACATGGTCGTAGTCTGACTTCCAATAGCCGACATGGCCATGTGATGTTGGCGGATCCTAGCTTTGAAAGGCCAAAACTTCTTCCTCGGGTCAAACTGAGGAACGAAAAACTAATCAAATTGAAATTCATTCAATTATCTACATTTAATATTGAGTGAAAAATATAAATCCGTATTCGAAACCTTACACGGTCGTAGTGTGACTTCCAATAGCCGACCCGACTTGGCCATTTGATGTTGGGGGATCCTAGCTTTGAATGGCCATAACTTTTTACTCGGCTCAAGCCACAGAACACAAAACCTATCAAATCAAAACTCGTTCAATTATCTACATTTAAAATTGAGTAAAAAATGTAAGTTTTACTTGAAACCTGACACGGTCGCAGTTTGACTTCCAACAGCTGACCTGGCTTGGCCGTGTGATGTTGGGGGATCCTATATTTGAAAGTCCATAAATTTTTACTCAGGTCAAATCATGAAATGAAAAACTTATCAAGTTGAAACTCGTTTAATTATCTACATTTAATATTAAGTAAAAAATCTAAGTATGTACTTAAAACCTGACATAATCGTAGTCAAACTTCTAGCAGGTGACCTGGCTTGGCCGTTTGATGTTGGGAGATCCTAGATTTGAAAGGCCATAACTTTTAACTTAGGTCAAACCACATAATGAAAAACCTATTAAATCAAAACTTATTCAATTATCTACATTTAATATTGAGTGATAATTTTAAGTTTGTACTTGAAACATTACAAAGTCATAGTCTGACTTCCAGCAGCCAGCCCCGCTTGGCCGTCTGATGTTGGAGAATCCTAGCTTTGAAAGGCCATAACTTTTTACTCAGGTCAAACCGCAAAATGAAAAACCTATCAAATCGACATTCATTCAATTATCTACATTTAATATTGAGTGAAAAATTTAAGTTTGTACTTGAAACATTACACAATCGTAGTCTGACTTCCAACAGTCGACCCCGCTTGGCCGTTTGATGTTGGAGAATCCTAGCTGTGAAAGGCCATAACTTTTTACTCAGGTCAAACCGCCGAACGAAAAACCTATCAAATCAAAACTCGTTCAATTATCTACATTTAATATTAAGTGAAAAATATAAGTCTATACTTGAAACCTGACACGGTCATAGACTGACATCCGATAGCCGCCCGACTTGGCCGTGTCATGTTGGGGGTTCTAGTTTTGAGAGGTCATAACTTTTTACTCGGGTCAAACCGCGAAACTAAAAATCTATCAAATCGAAACTCGTTCAATTATCTATATTTAATATTGAGTGAAAAATGTAAGTTTGTACTAGAAACCTGACACGGTCGTAGTTTACTTCCAACAGCAGACCTGGCTTAGCCATGTGATGTTGGGGGATCCTAGCTTTGAAAGGCCAAAACTTTTTACTCGGGTCAAACCGCGGAACAAAAAACAAATCAAATCAAAACTCGTTCAATTATCTACATTTAATATCGAGTGAAAAATATAAATCTGTAATTGAAACCTGACACGGTCGTAGTCTGACTTCTAGTAGCCACTAGGCTTGGCCATTTAATGTTGGGGGATCCTAGTTTTGAGAAGCTAGAACTTTTTACTCGGGTTGAATCGTGAACGAAAAAATATCAAATCTGAACTAGTTTAATTAGCTACATTTAATATTGAGTGAAAAATATAAATTTGTACTTGAAAGCTGACACAATTGTAGTCTGACTTCCCGGAGCCGACTTGGTTTGTCCATGTGATGTTGAGGGAACCTAACTTTGAAAGGCTTTAACTTTTTAATCAGGTCAAACCGCGGAAATAAAATCTATAAAATTGAAACTCATTCAATTGTCTACAATTAATATTGTGTATAAAATATAAGTCAGCACATGAAACCTAACACGGTCGTAGTCTGACTTTTAGCAGTCGACCCGACTTGGCCTTGTGATGTTGGGGGATCCTAGCTTTGAAAGGCTGTAACTTTTTACTCGGGTCAAACCGTGGAACGAAAAACCTATCAAATCAAAACTCGTTCAATTATTTACATTTAATATTGAGTGAAAAATCTAAGTGTGTACTTGAAACCTGACATAGTCGTAGTCTGACTTCCAGCAGCCGACCTGGCTTGGCCGTGTGATGTTGGGGGATCCTAACTTTGAAAGGCCATAACTTTTTACTCGGGTCAAACCGTGAAACGAAAACCTATCAAATTGAATCTCGTTTAATTATCTACATTTAATATTGAGTGAAAAATATAAGTGTGTACTTGAAACCTGACATAGTCGTACTCTGACTTCCAGCAGCCGACCCGGCTTGGCCATGTGATGTTGAGGTATCATAGTTTTGAAAGGCCATAACTTTTTACTCGGGTCAAACCGCAGAACAAAAAAACTATCAAATCAAAACTCGTTTAGTTATCTACATTTAATATCGAGTGAAAAATATAAGCCTGTACTTGAAACCTTACTCGGTCGTAGTTTGACTTCCAGTAGCTGCCCTACTTGGCCATGTCATGTTGGGGGATTGTAGTTTTGGGAGGCCATATCTTTTTACTCGGGTAAAACCATGAAAATTTTTTTTTATCAAATCGAAACTCATTCAATTATCTATAGTTCAAATCACAGAACTTAAAATCTATCAAATCAAAATTTGTTCAATTATCTATATTTAATATTAAATGATAAATGTCATTCTATACTGGAAACATAACATAGTAATATTCTGACTTCGATCTATTGAACCATATTGGCTGTGTGATGTTGGGGGATCCTTGCTTTGAAAGGCCATAACTTTTTACTTGAGTCAAACCGTGGAATGAAAAGCCTATCAAATTGAGAATTGTTCAATTATCTATATTTAATATTGAGTGAAAATGTAAGTCTGTACTTGAAACCTGACATGGTCGTAGTTTGACTTCCAACAACCAACCTGGCTTGGCTGTGTGATATTTGGGGATCCTAGCTTTGAATGGCCAAAACTTTTTACTCGAGTCAAAACCCCGAATGAAAAACCAATTAAATCAAAACTCGTTCAATTATATACATTTAATATTGAGGAAAAATATAAATCTGCACTTGAAACTTAACACGGTCGTAGTCTGACTTCGAGTAGCTGCCCAGCTTGGTCATTTCTTTTAGCTTGGTCGTTTGATGTTGGGGGATCCTAGAATTTGAGAAGGCATAACTTTTTACTCAGGTTAAACTGCAGAACGAAAAACCTATCAAATCAAAAGTCATTCAATTATCTACATTTAATATTGAGTAAAAAAATGTAAGTCTGTACTTGAAACTTGACACGGTCGTAGTTTGACTTCCAACCGCAGACCCTGCTTGGCCATGTGATATTGGGGAATCTTAGCTTTGAAAGGCCATAACTTTTTACTCGGGTCAAACCGCAGAACGAAAAACCTATCAAATCAAAACTTGTTCAATTATCTACATTTACTATTGAGTGAAAAATATAAGTCTATACTTGAAACCTGACACGGTCATAGATTGACTTCCAGTAGCTGCCCGGCATGGCCGTGTCATATTGGGGATCCTAGTTTTGAGAGGTCATAACTTTTTACTCGGGTTAAACCACAGAACCAAAGACCTATCAAATCAAAACTCGTTCAATTATCTATATTTAATATTGAGAGAAAAATGTAAGTCTATACTTGAAACCTGACATGGTCGTAGTTTGACTTCCAACAACAGACCTTGCTTGGTCATGTGATGTTGGGGTATCCTAGCTTTGAAAGGCCAAAACTTTTTACTCACGTTAAACCGCGGAACAAAAAACTAATAAAATCAAAACTTGTTCAATTATGTACTTGATATCGAGTGAAAATATAAATCTGTACTTGAAACTTGACATGGTCGTAGTCTGACTTCTAGTAGCTTCCTGGCTTGGCCATTTTATGTTGGGGGATCCTAGTTTTGAGAAGCTATAACTTTTTACTCAGGTCAAATCGTGGAACGAAAAAACTATCAAATCGAAATGCGTTCAATTATGTACATTTAATATTGAGTGAAAAATGTAAGTCTGTACTTGAAACCTAACACGGTCGTAGTCTGACTTCCAACAGCTGACCCAATTTGGCTATGTGATGTTGGGGGAACCTAGTTATGAAAGGCTTTAACTTTTTATCAAACCGCAGAACACAAAATCTATAAAATCAAAACTTGTTCAATTATCTACATTTAATATTGAGTATAAAATATAAGTCTGCACATGAAACCAAACATGGTCATAGTCTGACTTCTAGCAGTAGACCCGACTTGGCCATGTGATGTTGGGGGATCCTAGCTTTGAAAGGCCTTAACTTTTTACTCAGGTCAAACCGCGGAACAAAAAACCTATCAAATCAAAACTCGTTCAATTATCTACATTTAATATTGAGTGAAAAATATAAGTGTGTACTTGAAACCTAACACAGTCATAGTTTGACTTCCAATAGGTGACCCGGCTTGGCCGTGTGATGTTGGGGGATTCTAGCTTTGAAAGGCCATAACTTTTTAGTTGGGTCATGTTAAATACAACAATTAAAATAGCTAATTAATGAACAATAATAGAGAAATAAAATCAGAGAATTTTATGAGATTTTTCTGGAATTAAACGGAGCTAAAACGACAAGATCACGGGGATATAAATAATGGGCTTTGATAAGACCTATTGGATATATCATTAAGTTAGGAGTTGATTGGGTCAATTAATCTAAGGTTAGGTTTAATTAACCTAAAGTTTAATTCTAAACCTAAGTTGAGCTCTTTAAAAACCCATCTCTTAAGTACACGAACTCATCACTCTCGGCCGACGCCCTTCTCATCTCCCTCTCAAAAGTTGATCTCCCGATCCACTCCACCGCTGCCGGCGAAGCCCCCATCCACTCCACCGCGGCCGGCCAAGCCTCGTTCCACTCCTCCGCCGCCGTCCAAGCCTAGATCTGTAGCCACCGCTGACCAATTCTTCCCCTGAATTGATTGCTACCGCCTCCCATCGTCTCCTCCTTTACTCATCGTCGGTTTGGTTTTTCCTTGGATCTGGATTCATTGTTGTAGCTAGCCTTGGAATCCTTGTTCCTGTTGGAGATCAACCCCGATCTAGTGTTGTTGGTGGCTCTACTGCTCCAGCAAAGCCCCTTTGCCGCCGGTCAAACCATGGTTAGAATCCCCTTTCTCTTCTTCTTCTTCCACTGAATTGGGTTGTCATTCTTCCTATCTGGACCAGTGAATCCTTATCTCTAATTTTTCCACAATGCCGGCCAGATCTGGTGTATGTGATGGCTGAAGTAGCATCTGCCACAGGTAGCTCCGGCCACCTTTGATTGATTTTCGGCAGCCACATCGGAATAAGGGTAAGGTTTGATTTGAAGTTTTTCTTGGAAAATTGGTTTAGCTATGGAGGGGGGCTTAATTTGGATTCTGATCAGGGGGAGGAAGAAATCTCAATTTTCGGCCAATCTCTTCTGTCATAGAACACAACGACTTTTGAAGGAGGTAAACACTTTATTAGGGTTTGATGTTTTGGGGTGTTCATCATGAAGTGGAGGTTTGTTTTTTTGATTGTATGTTTAGGTTGTGTTAAATAGAAGAGTGATCTTGGAGGGTAGTATTAATTGATCTTCATATGTATAGATATACCTACATCTATAATCAAAAGATGTTGGTTAAAAGTTAAAGTAAAATTTGATACTAAATTGATGAGTAATGTATTAAAATTTGATTTAAGATATGTGATATGATTAGGGTTTGTT
>JBBUKS010043129.1:0-10491 GCA_038050645.1 Hedychium gardnerianum | reverse complement strand
TTTCCTTTACGCATCATCCGTAAGGTATACCTAGAGTAAATGTTATTCTTAGAAGTTTTATTTTATCGATCATGTCTACATGAGATGTATCCTTATATGCATGTGGTGTGTGTGATGTAATAATTAGTTTTTGTTATTATTGTTTAATGTCTTCCGTTGTGCATGTTTTGCGAAATGTGTTAAGCATACACCGCATCGGGCTACCCAACACACCACACCACACGTTGCTGTTAGACTACTCAATTCCTAATAATGAAGGATCAATAACCACTCCATCAACAGCCCATTGTTGCCGATTTTCCAATAACGTGTTGGTCTTTACAAACCAGCAACACACTACAACTGAGTTTTAGACCAAAATATTGCTAATAGCAGGATAACAACAACTCGTTGTTACTGATCCTCCAAGAACACCACCACCTTGAGTTTGGTCTTTCCATGGCAGCATCACACTACCACAAGGTGTTGTGACGACTTGGTTGCTGATCCTAAAAAAATAGCAACACGTTGTTGCTATGATCCTCCAATAAGAGCAACAATGTGTTGTTGGTCTTTCGACACTAGCAACATACTAAAATAGACCAGCAACTCACTAGAGTGGCTGATGGCGACTCTGTTGGTGATAATCGCAAAACAACAATGCCAGGTTGGTGATCATCCAATAACAACAACAGATAATAAGAGAATCTTAGACCTCTATAACCATTGTGTTTGTATAAATATCAAAACATCAACACGTTGTTGTTGATCCCACAAGACCAACAACATAGTGTTGTTGGTATTTCAATATCAACAATACACCACACGACTTTGTTGCTGCTGATCATGGAGGATCAACAACACGTAGTTGGTGATCATGTAGGATCAACAACCTGTTGTTGCTGATTCTCTAATAACAAGAATTACCAAAGAACAACATTCAATTGTTATTGGTATTTCCTAACTAGCAACACACCACATGAGAGTGTTAGATTACTCCTTTACTGATCATGGAGCATCAACAACACGTGGTTATTAATAACACTTAGTGGTCGATCCTCCAAGAACAACAAGAGTTTGTTATTGATATTTCCCCCACCAGCAACATACTTCAATATGAGAAACACATTCTCCACCTACTCTTGCACTATTAGGCCTGTGACTCCTAACAATTGAGTTCTTCAACAAACCTACTCCTCCATTGAACTGTTACCTCAATAGAATGACAACTCTCCTGTCTTATCTCATGGCCCGTGATCAATCTTGAAAGTGACTTGCAGAAGGAGTGGTAAGTGTGCGATATTATAGCTTTCCTATCTTTGTCTCTTGTCTTAACTATCCTTCTTCCCTGCTTTCATCCCTTTGACTGCTCCATAGGTAAACGACTATACACTATTTTCAACCATTCCACCTAAAGACAAGTCGTTCGGTCACCATGATTTACCTCCCTTCCAAGGAATCCCGATTATCTTGTGGCGAGCGTGGAGAGCTACCACAAGATGAGCCACCACAAGATGAGCGCATCTCCTTTTGTAACATGATGGTGTTCCCAGGCTCGATTGACATCCAAATCATGCTTTCTTCCATGGTAAGCGATTGTTATATAATGTACCATTTCTAATGTTCCATGTAACCACTATTCTATATTTATATGCGACGTGCTTATCGTAGTCACCCATAGGAGGTTGTGTGAGCCATGTTATACAATTACACATTGGCCAAATATGACTATGGATCATTGGACTGTTATGACATCACCGTCGTGTCTGCATTATCGTAGTCCAGAAGCATTTGACGGTACTGTTTACGGGAAATTTTTTATCGTGAAGACCATATTGCCTCTCCATCACCAACGACATATAGTATTCATGATGATACAAAAAATGTATCACAAATATGAAGTCCATTTTTTATTTATCATAAAATCAAGTTAAGAACAGAAGACGATGAGAGAATGAAGGTCAAGTACCAGATTGGCATAGGTGCATAGCCGGCGGCATAGACGACCAGATTGGCATTGTTTAAATCGCATAGGCGTGTAGTTGTGCCAATGATGTACTGTGTTTTTGCTTGCACATTCGGAATTTTGTAGGACCATAAACCACTTTTGGGATGAACCTAGCTAGTACTTGTAAAGATTTGAAAATTTATAATATTTACAAGAGTCATCATCTGATTTGTAAAAAGCTTTGATTTTGACAATATCTAAACAACCTCTGACCACCTACATGTTGTGGAACGAGTACTGTTGCTGAACTTCCGAGAACAACAACAACGTGTTACGAGTATTTTATCCATCAACAATAGACTACAATAGGTTTGTTACATTATCCTGTTGTTGATCCTTGAAAAAAAGCAACACTATGTTGCTGAACCTTCGAGAACAACAACCTATTTTTGGTATTTTATACATGAGCAACATATTACAATAGGTTTGTTACAACACCCTATTGCTAATCCCCGAAAAACAACAACACTGTGTTGCTGAACTTCAGAGAACAACAATAACGTGTTGCTGATATTTTATACATTAGCAATAGATTACAATAGATTTGTTATAAGACCCTGTTGCTGATCCCAGAAAAACAACAACAGCATGTTGCTAAACCTCCGATAACAACAACAACGTGCTGCTGATATTTTATACATTAGCAACAAAGTACAATAGGTTTATTACAACACCTTGTTGCTTATCCTTGAAAAATAGCAACACCGTGTTGATGAATCTCCGATAACATCAACAATGTGTTGCAGGTATTTTGTACATCAACAATAGACTATAATAGATTTGTTACGACACATTGTTGTTGATTCCCGAAAAATAGCAACACTGTGTTGCTGAACCTCCAATAACATCAACAACGCGTTGCTGGTATTTTATACATCAACAACAAACTACAATAGGTTTGTTACAATAACCTATTGCCGATCCCCAAAAAATAACAACACCTTGTTGCTGAACCTCCGATAACAACAAAAACGTGTTGCTGGTATTTTATACATCAGCAACAGACTACAATAGATTTGTTACAACACCCTGTTGCTGATCCACGAAAAATAGGAATATCGTGTTGCTAAACCCCTGATAACAGTAAGAACATGTTTTTGGTATTTTATACATCAGTAATAGACTACAATAGGTTTGTTACAACACCTGTTGTTGATCCACAAAAAACAACAACACTGTGTTGCTGAACCTTCGAGAATAGCAAAAATGTGTTGCTGGTATTTTATACATTAGCAACAAATTACAATAGGTTTGTTACAACACTCTGTTGTTGATCCCCGAAAAATAATAACACTATGTTGCTGAACCTCCGATAATAGCAACAATATGTTTCTGGTATTTTATACATCAACAACATACTACAATAGGTTTGTTACAACACCTTGTTGCTAATCTCTGAAAAATAGCAACACCGTGTTGTTGAACCTCCGATAATAGCAACAACATGTTGCTGGTATTTTATACATCAACAACAGACTACAATAGGTTTGTTACAACACCTTGTTGCTAATCCCTGAAAAATAGCAACACCGTGTTGTTGAACCTCCGATAACATCAACAACGTGTTGCTGGTATTTTATACATCAGCAACAGACTACAATAGATTTGTTACAACACCTTGTTGTTGATCCCCGAAAAATAGCAACATCGTGTCGCTGAACCTCCGATAACATCAACAATGTGTTGTTGGTATTTTATGCATCAGCAATAAACTACAATAGGTTTATTACAATACCCTGTTGCTAATCCTCAAAAAATAGCAACACCGTGTTGCTGAACATGTTGAACCTCCGATATGTTGGTATTTTATACATCAGCAACATACTACAATAGGTTTGTTATAACACCCTATTACTGATTCCCGAAAAATAGCAACACCATGTTGCTGAACATGCTGAACCTCCGATAACAGCAACAACATGTTGCTGGTATTTTATACATCAACAACAGACTACAAAAGGTTTGTACACCTTGTTGCTGATCTTCGAAAAAAAGCAACACCATGTTGCTAAACCTCCGAAACAGCAACAACATGTTGCTGGTATTTACATCAGCAATAGACTACAATAGGTTTGTTACAACACCCTGTTCCTGGTCCTCGAAAAACAATAACACCATGTAGTAAGCCTCCGATAATAGCAACAACGTGTTACTGGTATTTTATACATCAGCAATAGACTACAATAGGTTTGTTACAACACCCTGGTGCTGATCCCAAAAAACACCTCCGATAACAACAACAACGTGTTGTTGGTATTTCTACATCAACAACACACAACAATAAGATTGTTATAAATCTATCCTGATGATCCCCGAATAACAACAACACATTGTTGCTATACCTCCGAGAACAACAACAACACACTACAACCACGTGTTAATAAGTTTACAATTCCAGTAATTGACAAGGAAACTTTGGAACAACCATGTATTTGCACATTCATCAATGGACAAAACTTAGATATTCAATATGAAAGATAATTATGTACGAACTCAGGATAATGAAGTCATCTTAACCGCATATAATAACACCCTAGAAATTGCTTTTTTGTAAAGGATATCAGTACGTTAGAACATATATGTACTAATTACAACAATTTATAACCCCATAAACTGCCTTTTTGTAGGTTCAATGCATTTGACAGTAACAATCATTGAAGTAATTCTCTATTTATAGGTGATGTGATACCTTGAAAGATTTGTGTTTCATAATCTTTTTCGCGATCGTCAATTTGTACTCTGTCATGGTATCATGGTCGAAATTGATTTGTCCTCCATAAAATAGTTCTTTGACAAACTGCATAACAAAAAATGCATAATCAAAACTACAAGGACACAATATAGGAAACATGATTATGACACATTTGATACTTTTTTTTATAATTCAATTGTGGTAATGACTTACGTGGAGCCTTGCTTGCGTCCCTTCTATGTCCAAGTCTTGAATTTTGTCCATTTTTCCTTTTCCTCTAGTCCGGGGTGACAAATCTCATAATATTTCTTTAATTTATTAAAGAATTGACACTACAACTAATACAACACAACATTTTAACAACCAATTGCTACTACGACTTGAATATAAGGGTCAAGTCATAAACACTTACTATTTGTTTAAATTGGGCACTATTCTCCACGTTGAGGGAATTATAGTATACCATCTCCTGAAGGTGGAAATCTAAAACAAATAGGTGCCAATGACATTTCTCCACGTTGATTGGACAAAATATGTATCTTATGTCCTCTTCTGCTCCATGCAATTTAACTGTTAGAAAAAAAAGCTTCTATGTCCATAATTCCAAACATACCCTATGTAAATAAGATCGTCAAAGCATACTACAAAAGGATTTTTCAAATCTAATGTGTGGGTTCAGTAAACCTACAGGGAATCCGCCAGGACAGAATATGGATGGATAGGGTGAGCGATCATTCTTCTTCCACTCATCAGCCAAGACAGCAAAATATGTTATCAAGCATTCTCCATCAGTGAATACATTCCAGTCTAAAATTTGTGAGAATGCTCCCAAGTAGAGGTGGTTTGAGTGGTCAAACCAAACTAGACATTTTGTGTAACTGCATCAACAAATATGAATGACAACCCTATGATATTCTATAATATAGAAACAAATAATTATCAGTTTCTACATAATTAACGCAATGTATCAGCACAGTTATCTCACCTTATCTTTTCAAACATCTCCATAGTTTCAGCTATCTCAGGATTCAAGTCTTGCCCAAAATATTCATCGACTTGCTGCATAGGTGTGAGACCACAATGTTATATGACAATTGTACATTTGTAAATGCAGTCTAATACTTGATGCGATAAATATAGTAATAACCAGGAAAATTCCATTGTTGACCTTGATTATCAAATTCTTCATCTCTAAAAACTCATTAGCCGAGTTCAGGTTTGATGCACCTTTACCATGAGAAAGCTCTGCACTTATATCTATTTTTTTATCATCCACTTTAATTTTTTTGATTGTTCTTGGAGCCCAAACCACTTTATTTCTGACAGTCTTTTTTTAACCTTTTGCAACAGCTGAGGGTTTTGATGCAGTGACTTCTTGCATTCCTAAGTAGGCTAGAAGGTCTAGGTTGGATTGATCAACAATTTCCTATGCTTCGTTTCTTTGTCCGATTTGAGATAATTTATTCTCATGTCCATCAATTTGCAGATCTCTTTGCCTGAGCTGATTATCCTTATCAGCAATTAAAGAATCCTTTTCAACCAACAAACTCTCATTTTTTTGCAATTTGTACTTATTGCTCATTTATAGTATCGTCCCTTTGACTTATGACCAAAGCCTTCTCTTGTTTAACATCCTCCACAATTTGAAGTAGATCTTGAATTTGTTTATCCTTGTTATGGAGCTCTAGGTCTTTAAGTTTGATGGAAGCATCATATTCTGCAGTAGCAATTGCCAAAGATTGTGAGATTGTTTTAATATCTCGTTGCTTTTGCTTGCACTCACTACAGTCTACCTTATCTAACAACTGTAGAATAAATTTGTGGGACTCAGATCCTGCTATCGCAGCGTCTAACTTAGGTTGTTCAGGTGGTGGACAATGATGTGCCACCAAAATAGCCTCTGCTTCCGATGGAATTAGGTCCACAACTATTTGATTAGGAGTTATTAGGTCTATCAACTTTTCAAATCTCGTTATGTGAGAGTCAGACCAACTCCACCTCAACAATCTAGGAAATAACTGAGGCTGGAATGCATTATAAATAGGAATGTGCTCACACATCCACACTTATAATTTGTTTATAATCAGTTTACAAATTATATCAAAAATAATATAATGAACTGATAAAACCAAACTTACAGCTAATAGTGTTGGAAAACCCTTGAACATGGGTGTCTTGGGTCTTCAAACTACATCTTCTGGTTTTTCCCTCAAGGTTAGTGTCATACCAATCAGCTCCATTTGAGGAGCCATGAACTGGTACAATGCATCGCACTAGTTATACCTGTCTAAGTGTTAAAAATCATTTACACAGTCTATCAGAGACAACACAGGTATTCTAGGGATGCTGCTGCTACCACAAAATAGAACACATGCAAAAAAAATATAGAATATATAACTGACAATACATCTTATCACAACTACAATTCTCACTCCATCTTGTCATCGCTAAGTAATCCTCCAAGTATTTGCAACTACAATCAGAATCTTTAAAATACTCCATATAGAGTGGGATACAAACTTGATTTGACTCCATTGGAACTACCTCTCCATTGTCAGATAGGCCAAGAATCAATAAGATTTCTACTTTGCTAAATATTAATCTTTTTCCATGAAAAATGAAACAATGTGTCTCTGGATCCCAATTGTCAAATATATTTTGGACCATATGTTTGACATTTTTATTCTCAGGGATGTCTAGGATCCACACAAAGGAGGAGCTTTGAATTAACTCTTGTTGTTCAGTAGTCGGTTGAAGAGTAAAACTAAATTCCTTGAACCAGCATAACCTGAATGGTATCATGAAGATGAATTATTCAACATATCCTAAAATTACTTTAGAAATTTTAAGTTCCATCAATTTTTGATATGATAACCAAGAGTCTGGAATAATTTTATTTAGGTTGTTTAATGATAACTATGTTTGGAATCTTGATGACTTCAATGCATGTTTTGACTTGTCATATGAGAAAAGATAATTAACTTCAAAGAAATTTAAGAGCTCAAAGAGATATGGGATGCACTTGGGGGTAATGAAAACTGTTTTATACCGGCTATCTCTAGGGCTACATGTATTGTAAACCCAATCTTTTGTTACATCCACTTAGCAATGAGACATACAATTTTTGGCCAAAGTGAAAATGAATGCATTGTGCGTCATTGTGAGTTATTAAGTTTGTGGGCTATGATTGAAGAAATGAATGTTGAACAGGGCTTCTCTTTGTAAAACACTTAGTTAGGCTAGAAAAATCTTCTTTCACTAGTCCCATCATTTTGGGAGGGTTGCTCACTCATATAACGATTGTCTTAGGTTATAACTTAGAGGGATTGGAAATAGTAAAAAATACCCCCGGATGATAAAAAGAGATGAACATGGATATAATCTTATATTGAAAGATAGATTCCCTTTAGCTTTGCCAAACAATGACTTGACCACCATAAGAATCAAAGAAAATTGGTTAATGTTGAATGCCTATAAATAACTTTTGCTTATAAAACCCTCCATTCACATGCCTTCAAGTAGCCACTCTCTTTCAAAGTCAAAATTTTTCGCATTTCAACCTATTTTAAATACTCTTCATCATGACATGACCATCCATAAAAATTTACTAGTGCAACATCATGTAATGTCATATGAATAATTTCAATATTTGCGGGAACATTTCAAGAGAGAGGAAGAGTTATTTCAAACGATCTTGATTTCATGAAAGTGCAAATGAATAATTGAAGAAACAAGAGGAATTTCGGTCTATAATGAGACAAACTCATAGAAATTGCCTCTATGTACAATTATTACAAAAACTTGGAAAACAAGAGTTGGATACCTATTCTAAATGGATTTAAAGGATTCCTCGATTTCCCCCTGACTTCATCTTTTTGATTTCATTGAAACAATAAAATGTCTAAGTCCGGGGGAGAGTTGTACATATGTATATAACTTTATTTTGTTTTGTTTTTGCATTTGCTTGAGTTAGATTAGTTTTATGCATTTGTTTCAGTTTATTTGTTCTAATTTTGTGGCATGTTAGTTGCATCATTATCACATTTTAGCATGACTTGTTTTACTTGCAAAAATACTAGCACGCTCCTATCTAAATTTTTATGTATTGTGATGCATGTGCTAGTATGTTTAGTGAACTATTTTTTTTTTATCTATAGTAGCATATAGTGAGCATGTATGTAATTGTATAAGTTTGAGAATTGGCCTAACCTTAGAATCTTTTTCACATTATGCTTGATATTTATAGTTGATACATCTAAAAATAGTTATGATTTATAGAACTGGACTAGTACTTGTGTTTCTAAGGTAATTTCTTAATTACATTTTGGTTATTGGAAAAACTCGGATCACGTCAGCTCATTTGGAAAAATAAAAAATCCTCTACTTATTTGAGTGCTACGTGTTGCTACATACAAGCACATAAAAAAAGAAGACATGAATAAGGGTTAAAAAATAGTTCTCGTGAGTGGAAACTAACAAGTTACCCCTTTGAGACTGAGTTAGGTTACTAGGGAAATAATTGTTATGTTTCTCTTTATCTAAGCTATCCTTTGAGACCTTGTGTAGTTGAGAAAGATGAATCATACATGTGGCAGATAAGTGTCTATTGCCGAGAGCATAAAGAACACAGTTAGATGAGACTTGACTAGGCTTGGGAGTTGATACTTAAAAATGTTAGGTCACTTATCGCACCGAGCATAGAGAACTATTACTTAGGTCATTCTCAAATAAATCTTTGCATCATGATCACCAATAAAACTATGGGATAGGACTAATGTGAATCACTAGAGATTATGATGCACCTGATTGCCACATGAATCTAGATTGTAGGTTTTTGCTTAAGGACAAGCAAAGATTTAAGTCTGGGGGTGTAATGTGTGTGATTATATATGTTTTAAGACACTTTATATTGCACATCTTCTTACATTTCATTGACATGATCTACATGATCACACCTCATTTTATTATGTTATCATGCTTTTTTACTTCATATCATTCGAAGATCTGCTCTTTTCGTGTTTTCATTTACAGGATGCGTTTCAGAGCAAAATGGAACTTTTACGGAGAGCAAAGCAGAAAAGTAGAGCAAAAAGCAGAGCAGTCAGGCCAAAACCCTTGTCATGCCTCCCAAGCATGGGAAGGCACAAGCTGTGCCCCCTAGGCACGGGCGTGCCTCAGTTATAGAAGGAACTCAAGGCACATCCATCGTGTGACATCTCTAAAGAAGGCCAAGGCACGATCGTATCTCCCAGATACGGTCGTGTGTCAATCTTGGGAGAAATTCAAGCATGGCCATATCTGGCTAGCAGTGCTTCCTCAACCCTGGGTCATGCCTCACAGGCATGGCCATGCCTCCACTCAACTTAGCCTCAAGACCAGGCCGTGCCTCCCAGGCACGATCGTGTGCCAGAAAAACATGGGTCGCGCCCCATGCCTATAAAAGGGGGGGGTGTTTATACCTTTCTCAAGGGAGGTTGTTCTTCCCTTTTAGGGAGAATACTAGGTCCATCCATACTCCATTTCAAGAGATTTCTACGGCGATCCAAGGCGGATTTCTCCAATCCATCCATCATCCAAGTGAGGAGAGCACTACCAAAGGCCAAGACATTAACCAGCTAAGCATTCCTTCCCTCTTCTTTTAGATCGGAATAGAATGCTTATTTACTTATTTTTGTGTTTTCTCTATTTGTTTATGGAGTAGATCTCTTGTATTTTAGGGTTACAGAGTATCTATGATGTGATTGATGATGTATGAACTATGGATATGTCAATTTCTTATTTCTATGAGATGTTACCTCTTATGCTATATGTG
>JBBUKS010043109.1:0-10492 GCA_038050645.1 Hedychium gardnerianum | reverse complement strand
CTTCGCATGGATCCGGTGGCAAAGGATCTAGGGCTTTCCGCTGCGCATTTGCGTGTTTAGCGCCCTAGAATTCCTTACAACCATATTAATGGAAGGTGTTAGCTTTAAAATTAAATAAGAGATTTCTTATTTTATTTGATCTCATCAATCACATGCAAAATAGGTAAACTATCTACATGCTTATACATGGCATAATTGTGGCATACATATCATGATATTAAACATGGCATTAATCATGCATATGACATGACATAATTTATGACATAAGTCATGTCATCATTGTCATAAATTAATTTATGAATGAAATATTTTAAAGAATTTAATTTCATAAATCATAATTCCTTCAATTATATTAAGAAATAATTTCCAAATCTAATTTTATATCTCTTTAGTAAATAATTCCAAACAAGAAATTTCTAATTAAATTAGGAAACATTTTTCCAGATTTGGATTTTCCTAAAAAATTAGGAAATAATTTTCAAATCAGAAAATTCCCAATCAAATTAGGAAACAATTCCTAAATTGATTTTTCCTAATCATATTAGAAAATAATTCTCAATCACACACATACATGATACATACATGTGTAGACATAATTGCATAAATAAATTCATAATTAAATTATACATGCTGAATGACGTGAAGCGAAAATGACATCAGCTAGCAACCTTTGGGAAGATTGCCTATATCGATATCCACGTTGAGATATCATTGAGATAGCTTTGCTAAGCCATGAGTTTTCATCTCTAATATAGTACTAGCCGAACGAAGAAGATGATGGATCTGAGAGGGAATCCCGGGCTTGACTTTGTGGCCGACGGTGAGAGCAACCCGGCGGCACAAAGAGAGGAAGAGAGCAAGTGAGAGGGGGCTGTTGTCCAGGCCTTTTTGTCACTATCTGATGTCCAAAAGGTAGTTTTCAGCAAGGGACAGCGAGGCTTGAGTCATCAGAGTTCCGACAACAACAATTGCTCGCCGGAACAAGGCTTGAGGAGTTCAGAAAGGGTTGGGCAGTGACAACACATCCGACGTTGGGTGGTGGTATCGCAAGGAAGACCTTCTTCCTTATGGCTATTGTTCGGTAACAAAGGAAGCTGCTGTCCGGTAGCTTCAAGGATGGTAGCAGGGAGGATGGTCGTCGGGATGAAGTCGGAGATCAGCAGGTGACCGACGGTGGGGCTTGCGACGGTGCAACAAGGGGTCGATGACTCCTTATGTGTAGGTGGCGATAAGAGGAGGAGAGGGAGAGGAGAAGCAATTAAAACCTAACCTTTAGGTTTAATTAAATACCTTATTTTTCTCCTCATGGACGGCTATTTATATGCCTCTTCATAATTACTTGGGGGAACAAGTCATCTCCCAAACCTGAAGCCCAATAACAACCTGATCCACTACCATTAAGCTTTAGGTTTGGTTCAATACTAAACCATGTTGGTTCAGAACCAAATCTATTTTAATTAAAATCAAACCAATTTGGTTCTTACTTAAACCAAAGAGGGTCCAACTCATCTTCAAAAGACATGGCCCATCCGCGCTTCCATCCTAACAAATATCTTTCCATATTTGCCCTTCGTCTAGTCCAACCAGACTTAGTCTCTCTCGATCTGAGTATCAAATTCTCAAACTCGTTTTACATCTTTTGGATATACTCGTAGTGTGTGTGACTCAATAGGTTCCTTGTTTATGTTAGTCGTCCATAATTAACCATTTATTATGCATCGTTCTTGAGTGGCACCTAGTAGTACATCATGATCCCCAATTAATCGAAATAACATAGTTGATCCAAGAACAATTTTGAACCCTTCAGCAACTATAGTTATTTGTATGTCTATTCCTTTCACTCATCTTATACTTTCTTGGTTCAGGATATGGTGTATATGTCAGTCCTCACAAGGCTAACTACGTCACACCTAGACTAAGTAGTAGTTCCTTGTCCTGCGGATTTGAATTACTCAAACACTTGTCCAAGAAGACCATCTTCTTGACATGTTTTTTGTTTTGGTCAAAGACTTACGAGTAATAATCCTGACAAGTGGCCATAGGATATACATCTCCTTATCATAAGGAGTGGTAAATTCTCTGTCGGTTATTCAAACACCTTCGTGTATCTTGACTTATACTCAATTATCCCAGGGCCACTAATCCGAGGAGATGCTTTCTTAAGATATAAAAGTATAAGTCTCCAAGACCAAGATGACTTGAATACCTCAAGTCTAAGCAAACTTGCACTCAAGCTATAATGAGATCTTCATAGACATGTATAGAATCACATGAAGTCTCATGGCAGGTCACATCTGATGAACTAGTTATCCTTAACAATCATCCATATGTTAACTCTCAACATCCTAATGTTTCTAGCCCATAAGGATCAACTGCTTTTTTAAACCAAAGAGTCTAACATATGCTAGTCTTACAGGATCGATGATGTACAATCTCATCAATTCATCGACTAGGGAATATTTCAATATGTACATAATTACATATGAAGAGATACTCACTAATTGTGATCCAATCACAATTTCTCTCATGCTATTTATTATATTGTAGACTTCATTAATTAAGTTTAAGATCCAATCAGACACATCGAGAATGTACACTCAAATAGTAATTTTATTTATTCAATAAATAATACATTATCTAAGGCGATTGCCTTAGGACACCTCTCAAATATAATAGATCATGGGATCAAACATGAAATAACTCCCAATACTCAATAAATTGGTGTTTGATGTACGTAGATTATATATGTTTTTAGATACTTTATTATGCAATCTACTTACATTTCATTGATTGTGATGTACATTATCGCACCTCATTTTATCATATTATCATGCTTTTTACTCCACTTTGTTCAGTGATCTGCTCCTTTTTTATTTTCTTTAACAGTACGCGTTTTGGAGCAAAATGAAGCTTAAATGGAGAGTTTAGCAAAAAGTAGAGCAAGGAGCAGAGCAGCCATGGCCAAGGCCATAACCGTGCCACCAAAGCATGACCGTGCCTCAACCCTAGCAAGAAACAAGGCCACGACCGTGCCTAGAGGCACAGCCGTGTGAGACTCCTAGAAGATCTCAACCAGGGGCCATGCCTAAAAAGTATGACCGTGCCTTGCCACTAGTACCTTCTTAGATAGGGGTCGTGTCATTCAAGCACGATTATGCCTCCAGCCAGTTGAACCTCAGCCTCTGGCTATGCCTTCCAGGCACGTAAAAGGGGATTTTTTTCCCTTTGTGAGAGGAGGGTTTTCTTCCCTTCAAGGGAACCCACAAGGTCAAACCACCACCATTTTCTAGGGCTCTCTACCGATGATCCAAGGCCATTTTCTCTGCTCCATCCATCATCCAAGCAAGGAGAATGCTCCTGAAGACAAAGGTTTCATCTAGCTAGGGTTTAGGGTTTAGGGTTTAGACCACCATTTCTTCCCACTTTCTTTAGATTAGGGTGTATAATGTTTACTTTCTTATCTTCGTGCTTTCTCTCCTTGTTTATTGAGTAGATACTTTGTATTCTAGGGTTAGGGAGTAACTATGATGTAATTGTTGATGTATGAAATATGGATATGCTAATTTCCTTATTTTTATGAGATGTTTACTTCTTGTTATATATGTGTGGTGCATTATACATGTTTGACGAAATGTGTATGTGACTAATGCATATAGATGTGAAAGATTTGTTCCTATTTTAAGATGACTACTAGACTGGATAATCAGGAGATCCTTAGTGACAAAGGATACTCATTCAACCGAACTTACTATGCCCTTAGTGACAAAGGGCATCGATCCTTACCCACTTCTACAGTCAAAAGACCTTGAAATAGGGACTAATCATTTACTACATAGGTGTAAGTATGGAGGATAAGGAGATAAACATATTCTAGGGGCATTATCTAGCATCATAGTAAAACGAAATCCTAGAATCGCTTCCCAAACCAATTTTTCCAACTCTCTTGCCTTCACTTCTTCTTGGACCTTGACCTCTCACACTCTCTCTCCCTCTCTCTTTCTTAAGTTGACAAGTTGTCAGCAATAATTTGATTAGTCTAGATACTTGTTTCATAGACTCACTAGTGCATTAGTCCTCAGTCCTTGTAGGATTGATAATCTTTTATATTACTGACGACGTAATCGTGCACTTGCGGTAGCGTAACAATATTGCTAAGCAAAAGAATCACACTTTGAAGGAGATGATAAATACTCTTCTATTGACCCCTAGACTTCCATAATACATTTGGGGCAAGCTATGTTAATAGCTAATTACTTTTTAAATAAGGTGTCACAAAAGAAAATATATAAGAGCCCTACTGAGATATGAAATGGAAGACAACCATCCTATAGATACTTACGAATGTGGGGGTGTGTTGCCAAAGTTTTGGTGCTTGATCCAAAAATCATTAAGATAGGACCAAAAACTATTAATTACATAATTATTTGTTATGTACATAACATTTGTGCTTATCGGTTTTTTTATGTTTGATTCACAAATACCAGATATACACAAGAACTCGATTATTGGATCGAGAAATATCTCGTTCTTTGAACATGTGTTTTCAAATAAGACCTGAGAGAAAGAAAATTCCTCAAAATGGGCATATGAAATACAAGATAAAGAAAAATAACCAGTTGAGGTTGAGCTCATACGGAGTAAAAGAGCTTAGGTGGAAAAATCTTTCGGAACAAATTTTATCACTTTCATGTAGGAAAGTGATCACAAAATTTACTCAAAAGTTATATGCTCTTTTGATGGACCTCACTAGAAAGAGGCAATTGCATCTGAGATTGACTCTATCTTGTGAAACGACACTTGGGAACTTGCGGATCTTCCTCAGGGAGGTAAACCACTATGTTGCAAGTGGATTTTCAAAAGAAAATGAAATCAGATGACACAATTGATAAGTACAAGGTTAGATTGGTAATTAAGGATTATTGACAATGAGAAAATGTTGATAACTTTGATACATATTCTGCGGTATCGAGAATAACTTCCATTATAGTATTGTTGTCTATTTTCATTCTATGGAATTTGAAAATATATCAAATGGATATAAAGATAACCTTTCTAAATAGGGATTAAGAAAAGGAAATCTACATGGAGCAACCTGTGAGGTTTTCTATGCCAAGGCATAAAAAACAAGGTTTGTAAATTGGTAAAGTCGTTATACGACTTGAAACAAGCTCCAAAGTTGTAACGTGAAAACTTTGATAATGTCATGAAAGATAGTGGATTTATGATTAATGAATGTGACAAATATATCTACATGAAAGGCATAGGAATTGACTATGTCATTTTATGTCTTTATGTTGATAGTATATTGTTGGATAGAGAAAAGTTCTAGAGGGGGAGGGGGTGAATAGCGCTTTCGTACACATTTTTTTAAATTGTTCGAAAACTACCAAAGTAATGTAGCAGAAATAAGAATGACACTTTTGTTTTTACTTGGTTAATAGCCTTATGGCTACTACTTCAAGGCCCGTAGTCAGTTTGATCACTTTCACTGAGCAATCACTATCAATTCATTTCTTACAAAAAATGGGTTTGATAACAATCTTTCCGACCATATAAATGATGCGTCCAAAGAAACAAAAATAGAATATGTAAACAACTAAGAATTACCAGGAGATAGGCTCATTTGAGCTCGTAGTAGCATTGCAACATTGTTGCATAGTTATAGCTTGAGTGTAGTAGTATTTTGGCGTCTAGAAGGTGTAGGATGAAGCGTGAATCAAGTGTACTAAGCCTCTGGTCATGACCTTTTTTATAGCCTAATCCAAGCGATTGGATCAGTATAGGGCACCTCCAACAACCTCTATCCGATCTGACATCGTTGCTGACTTGACCAATCTGGGCGCCTGGATCCCTTTTGGGCGTCTGGATTGCTGATGTGGTAGCACCTAGTCGAAACTTCAACAACATCATGTTTATCCCTTCTCGGGAGCCTGGATCCCTTTCGAGCGCATGGATGCTGACGTGGTCCACCCAATCAGAGTGTGTCACCTTATTTGGATGTGGAGCTGAACTTTGGGTAATCAAGGTGCCTAGATCAACTTAGGGCGCTTGGACCTCTGGTTGCCTGGAACCACTCCGGATGCCCGGAGTTCCTTTTTCGGTCAACTCTCATACTTAGCTTTCTGCATCATAGTGTTAGCATAGATATAATATGAATATGAATATGAATGATAGCTCGTCGAGTTGTCCGGTCTCAACTTCAAGTCTCTTGTAAAACATTACTGCTCTCTTTCTGAGAGAATATCCTCACCACTCCACTTGGGAGAGTTTACTTGAAGCCAAGCCTTGGTCCATCTGACCTGCTTGGACTTTTTCTCAACTGATCTTGCCCCTCGGGACTTTCCGCTAGACCTCTGGCTCTTGACCCGTTTAGACTTTCCGCCTAGTTTCCTCGACCCCTAAGACTTCCTGTCTGATGTCCTCGATCTGTCAAGTCTTCTTGCCTAGTCCCTCTGACCAGGACTTCCTTGCCTAGCCTCAAATAGGACTTCCTTACCTAGCCTCAATTAAGACTTCCTTGCCTAGACTCAACTAGGACTTTCCTGCAAACTTGATCAACATGTTAGAACACAACAAGACTTAACTTTGACCTCTTTTCCAACATCAAAACTTTAGGTTCAATAATAAGTGCTTCTTGCACCAACAATGTCCCCTTTTTTGATTATTGGCAATATGGTTAAAATTAAGTTAAAATGTAATATAATAGTTTAGGGATTTAATAAATAGTTCAAGAAATAATAAAGCAATACCAAAATTAAGTACATTTCTATTAATCCCCCTTATCTGACTTCTCCCCTTAAATTTATGCATGGGGTTATTTATAATTTCACCTTAACTTGTCTATTTTGTCCCCCTTTAACAATTATTAAAAAATAAAATAAAAGATGAGACTTAAAAAATATGAGAATACAAGTAAAACTTAGTTTTTCAAGAATAGATTCTTCAAGGATTTTTTTTTGAAAAAAGTATTTTAAGGAGGAAGAAATATTTTTTAAAAATGAGAAGATTTTTAAGAGAAAAAAACTTTGTGACAAAAAATTTTTGAAAAAAAAAGTTTTAAGCAAAAATATTTGGAAAAAATATTTTAAGGAAAAAAACATTGTTGTGAAAAAAAATTTAAGGTAAAAATCAGAGTTTTTTTTATAAAAATAATGCTTTTGAAAAAAAAATTAAGAACAAAATATTTTAGGTAATAATGCTCTTAATATTTTTTAAGAAAAACAAAAGTTGTGAACCTACTATCAGTGCTCAGAGTACTAGATGTACCAGCCTTAGTGTTCTTTCTTTTAATCCTACCAATAATAATCAAACATTTTATTTCTAAAATTAAATAGAAAGAAAGTAATAGGGGAGTTTCGGGTGTTATCTGCACATTTTCGGGGACTTATATAGAAAATGATGACCTAGGCTGATTGATAACGTACCACGATTGAAAATAGAGGAGAAATTGATCAAAGATCTCGGTTTGGGGTGCCTTAAGCCAAAGTTTCGGGACCCTCTTATAAGTCATTCCAACCGCCTGGATATGATCCAAGCGGCTAGATGTGTGGTGTTTCTTAGTGGCGCCCGGAATGGTTTTAGGTGCCTCAATTCGGGAAAACCACGGGTGCCTCGGTGAAAACTGTGGGCACGAAGCTTAGCGGCTCTGGGTGCCTAGATTAGGTTTAGGTGCCTCTTTTGGTGAGGTGGGGCGCCTATATCAAATACAGGCACTTGGGTCTAATAGTGGTTTGAGTTAGGCGCCTATATTTGGTTTGGGGCACTTGGATTATTGGTTTTAATAACATTTTTAATTAAGTAGGTTAATTAATTTTGTTTTAGTTTAGTTTAATTAATTTAGTTTAAGTTGAGTTTAGTTTAATTAATTAGGTTTAATTAAAATTAAAATTAAATTTTAAATTAATTAAGTTAAAGTTAAATTAAAATTAAGTTTTAAATTAAGTTTAGATTAAATTATGTTAGTTTTAATTAAGTTTAAGTAAATTAATTCGATTAAGTAGTATTAATTAGATTAAGTTAAATTAAGTAAATTTGTTAGATTAAGTTGACTAATTAATTAAATTAAATTATGTAAATTAATTAGATTAAGTTGATTAATTAATTAAGTTAAGTTAATTATATAGACTTAATTGAATAATTTAATTGAGTAGATTTAATTAAATAATTAATTGATTAGATTTAATTGAAAAGTTAAGTGATTAAATTGTTAATTAAGTAATTGGATTAAATGGTTAATTAATTAGATTTGATATATTAAATGAATTAATTAAATTAATTAGATTAATTAGATCCTAATCCATCTCACCTATTTTTTGATTTTCAATCACAGTACCTTATAGAGTCTGTGAGATGATTATTAATTTTATCTTTATTAAATTAGTTTGAATTCTAAGGATTGATTGTCTTTTGAATTAGATTCAAGTTTAATAGTTATCCAACTAAGTATACATTTCAAGTTTCAATTTCCATTCTATGGCAAGGCACAAAGGTCTTCTTGGTTATCAGAGCAACTATCACTTTCTAAGATAAAGCTAATTCATAAAATTGAACACCTAGCAAATTAATTTGAGAAACCCTATTCTAACTAGTATATGATGTGGCGAGGTAGCTTCAGTTAATCCCACTTAGTTAAGTAAACCAAATAAGGTATTCCTTACCTTACCTAACTACTTAGACTAGGCTTTCCTAACATACTATCGTCTCGTTCTACCCTAGTACTATGTTGGGCAAGTGTCAAGCAAGCCTATTGTCCTTATCTAACCGTTTTAAATTAAGCAATAAAAAAAGCTTGCATTAAAGAAATAAATAAGCAATTGATCAATCTATCTAATATTAAAGATGTTTTTCAGATGGGCTACCCCTCGAGCATGGCTTAGACAAGGTCTATCTAAAATATGTACATGATCTTGAGGGACCCAATATTGGTTCGGTTTGACTTAATTAATAAAATCTTTTTTCCAAACCCATGCTTGGATTCTAGGTTTATTTTGATTAACCAAGATATGAAAGAATTATTCTGATAGGTTCTTGCTTTGTATCCAAGACCGGTTCGATTGTACACAGCTCACTGAGACCCAAGAAGCATGTCAAGGCCCTTGGTTTCGATAGTGAACTTTTCTAGTAAACCTTTAAGTTTGGTAACTTGATCTTTCAGATTAGAATTCTCTTCCTCAAGTTGCTAGACTTGAGTTGAGGTTCCAACATAAACCTAATCAACTACTAAGCTTGGGTTAGTCTGCTCCTTAAGAAGTTTGACCTTCTTTAGTAGGATCAAGATTCATCCCACATCGCTTTTAGAGCTTTCTTCATTTGTTTGTTCTTCTTCTTCAATTTTGGACACTCAGCTTTGAAGTGTCCTTTCTATTGGCACTCGTAATAGGTTGATTCACCCTTCCAGGTAGGTGTTTGATTTGATTTGTCCTTCTTGTTCCAAATTACCTTTTTGATTTCTCGTTTGCTGAACCCTTTCTTCTTTTTCACCAATTTCCTAATGAGGTTGACTAGTTCAGTAGTGGTTTCATCATCATCGTCTGATTCAGACTCCTCTGACTGTGGTTCAATTCTTATTCTTTGCTTATTCTCCTTTCATTGTTGTAGAAAAAGAGTTATACCCTTCTTGGCTTGGCTTATTCTAGTCTACTCAAGAAGTTCAAGTTCACAAAATAGTTGATCTAATTTAACTTTAGACAAGTCTCGAGAGACCTTGTAAGCATTGACTGTTGATGTCTATAAATTGTTTCTTGGGAAGTCTCTTAGAGTATACCTGATTACGTCCCGATTCTCGACCGTTTGCCCGATTGCATATAATCCATTGAGAATATTTTGTAGGCGGGCATGGAGTTGATTGGAGGACTCTCCTTCCTACATGGTTATATTATATAAATTATTTAAAAGAAGGTCTCTTTTACTTACTTTTGCGTTAGATGTTCCTTTGTGGAGTTTGATCAGCTTGTTCCACGAGTCTTGAGCGTTGATGAAGGGGTCAACATGATTTAGCTCTTACTTGATTAGGCCGCACTGCAGAGTTTGTGTAACTTTAGCATCAATTTCTATCTTCTTTTTCATATGCGGGTAGATAGAGATCCACATGTCCACCTGTTCAGGTGGTACTCCATGCGGCTCTTCCAGTAACCGAAATCATCTCCGGTGAAGAGCAGGGGATGAGTGATACTATAGCCCTCTTGGTGTGTCATTTGAGAACTTGCACACAATAATAAAAAAACAAAGTCCCAAGACTTGGTCTTGGATTAATAGTGTGGGAAGAATAACCTATTCGAGGAAAAAAATTGCTCCAGAGGTGTTGCACCAACTTCGAGAAGTTTACACAAAAATTGAAAAGGAATCTATCAAAAGAGGTGATTGCACCAATTCTGATTAAAAAAGAAAAAACTAAAAATTATACACAAAAACAAGCTTGATTAGTGGTGTAAGGAATTCTAGGGCGCTAAACACGCAAATGCGCAGCGGAAAGCCCTAGATCCTTTGCCACCGG
>JBBUKS010043098.1:0-10492 GCA_038050645.1 Hedychium gardnerianum | reverse complement strand
CTCCAAGGAGATGCTTTGCTTAAGATGTCAAAGCATAAGCCTTCATGACCAAGGTGACTTGAATATCTCAAGTCGAATGAAACTTGCACTCGAGCTGCAGTAAGAACCATATGAAGTTTTACAGTAGGTCACTCCAATAAACTAGTTATTATAACTAGCATCCATGTTTAACTCTTGACATCCCAATATCTCCAGCCAATGAGTAACAGTTGCTTGGTTAGACCAAGAAGTATAACCCGTGCTAGTCATACAGAATTGATGATGTCTGAATACATCAATTCGTTGACTAGAAAAGATTTTAATACATTTATAATTACACATGTAGAGACGCTCACTAGTTGTGATCTAATCACAAGTTCTCTCATGCTATGAATCATATTACAGACATTCAGTAAATGAGTTTAAGACCAATTCAAACACATAAAGAATATGCATTCAGATAGTGAATCTATATTTATTAAATAAATAGTACAAGTCATAAGATGATTGCCTTAGGACACCTCTCAAACATAACAGTTCCATGTAGATTTCTTTTTCTAAATCCCCGTTTAAAAAGACTGTCTTTACATCCATCTAATACATTTTCATATTTCATAGAGCGGCGATAGCTATCAATACTCTAATGGAAGTTATTCTTAACACCGGAGAATACATATTAAAGTAATCAAGGTCTTCTCATTGTCGGTAACCTTTAATTATCAATCTGGCCTTGTACTTATCAATCGTGTCATCTAATTTCATTTTCTTCTTGAAGATCCACTTGCAACCTAGTGGTTTACTTCTCGGAGGAAGATCCACAAGTTTCTAAGTGTGATTTTGCAAGACATAGTCTATCTCATATGCAATTATCTCTTTTCAGTGAGGTCCATCAGAAGAGCTTACTGCTTCCAAGTAACTTTGGGGTTCACTTTCCAACATGAAAGTGATAAAATCTGTTTCATAAAAAAATTTCACCCAAGCTCTTTTACTTCGTCTGATCTCAACCTTAACTGGTTCACCATCTTCTTCTTCCACTTGTGTTTCATATGTCTGTTTTGAGGAACTTGCTTCCTCTCGAGTCTTATACGGAAACCCATGCTTGAAAAACAAGACATTTCTCGATTCTATTATCGAGTTCTTGTGTATATCTGATATTTGTGACTTATACACCAAAAATTGATACACACTGCTATTATGTGCATATCTAATAAATATGCAATTAACAGTTTTTGATCATATTTTAATCATTTTCGGATCAGGCACCAAAACTTTGGCAAGACACCCCCAACATTTGTAAATATTTGTAGGATAATTGTCTTCCATTCCACAACTCATAAGTGTTCTTATCTATTTTCTTTCGGGGTACCTTATTTAAAAAGTAATTGGTTGTTAACACAGATTCCCTCACATGAACTCTGGCAGTCCAAAGCTCAATAGAAGAGCATTCATCATCTCCTTTAGAGTTTGATTCTTTCGCTCAGCAACTCTATTTTGCTGAGGAGTATAAGGAGTTGTTGCTTCGTATATGATCTCATGTTCAGCACACAACTCAATGAACAGTGATATATATTCACTGCCTCAGTCACTTCTAACCACCTTAATCCTTTTGTTAAGTTGGTTTTCAACCTTGTTCTTTCAAAGAATAAATTTCTTTATAGCTTCACCCTTACTTTTGAAAAAATACACAAAATAATATTTTGTGTTATCATCTACAAAAGTGATGAAGTACTTATTCTCACCATGTGTCGGCGTACCTTTTAAGTTGCACACATCGGTGTGAATTAGGCTCAGTGGTTCATTGCTTCTTTCAATATGTTGAAAGGATGACCTTGTCATTTTAGCTTCAACACAAGTCTCACACTTATGTTTCAAGTTAAGGTGGAATGTAGGTATGTTTTACATGTTTATTAATCTACACAACAAATCGTAGTTAACATGTCTTAGTCTACCATGCCACAAATATGAAGACTCAAGTATATAAGTGGAAGAGCTTTCGATTTTATTTATCTCAGGTCTAATGACCATTATATTGAGCTTGAAAAACTCATCAGATACATAGCCTTTTCCCACAAATATTCCTTTCTTGGACAATACAACTCTGTCCGACTCAAAAATAATATGGAAGTCATGCTTGCTTAACAATGATCCGGACACTAGATTCTTTCAAATCTCTGAAACATACAACACATTGTTCAAAGTGAGGGTCTTGCCCGAGGTCATCTTCAGCACCACTTTTCCTTGGCCCACGATGTCCGAGGTTGTTGAGTTTCCTATGAACAACTTGTCCCCATCTTTGACTTCTTCAAAGTTGTGGAGAAGATCCTTGTTGTAGCCTATATGTATGGTGGCTCCAGATCGATCTACCATTGCCACGGGTTTGAACCCACCAGGTTTAGTTTGGAGACCACGATGCAGAGGTCATCCATTTCTTGTCCCTCGTTCAGATTGACCTCCTGCTTCTTCTTTGACTTTTTGCACTCCAAAGACTTGTGACTGGCTCGGTCACAATTAAAGCACTTCCCAGAGAACTTCTTCTTATTGATTCCTCCTCTGGGTCCCAGCTTGGAAGACTTGGGATTCTTCCATTTCGAGTTTTGACCGTGCTCAACCACGTTGTCCTTCACAGTAGCCTGAGATAATAGCTTTCTCTCGGAATTCTTATTATCTTCCTCAATGTGAAGTCTAATAATGAGTTCTTCCATGTTCATCTCCTTCCGCTTATGCTTCAGTAGTCCTTCTAGTCGAGAGACAACTTCTCAATGATTGTTGCCACATGGAAGGTTTCACTCAGAACCACACCTTCCGAGTGAATCTCGTACAGAATCACCTGAAGTTCCTAGACTTGGCTTATCACCGTCTTGGAGTCAACCATCTTGTAGTCTAGGAATCGACTCACAATGAATTTCTTGGCCTCTGCATCCTCCAACTTGTATTTCTTGTTCAAGGACTCCCACAGCTCCTTAGAGTTCTCTTCATGCTATACACAGCATATAGTGAGTCGACAAGGCTGTTGAGGATGTAGTTTCGACGAAGGTACTCGAAATGAATCCATGCCTCCACTACACTGCTGGTCTGAACATCAGCATCCTCAGCATGCTTGAGAGGGTCCTCAGTCAAAAATCAAGCCAGATTAAGTGTGGTCAAATAGAAAAGCATCTTCTGCTGCCACCTCTTGAAGTTCAACCCAGTGAACTTCTCTGGCCTTTCCCATGGTTAATTGGAATATTTACAATCGGGATGGAAGGGGCTTTCATGTGATGAGTCTGTTGCACCTCAACACTTTCTATGGTCATCTTAGCAGAACTGAGTCTGTTTCAAAATTATTGGACAATCTGCAAGAGATTTTGGAGAATTTACTGAATTGAAATTTCACCAAATCCAATTCAACTTATTTTTCGAGATGACCTGAGCAAATAATCTCAGGCTGCCAGCGGGGCTAGTTTAGGCAAGTGTCGCCGAGCAAATGTGAGTACTCCCGAATGGATTGCCGAGTCGCTTTTCTAGTCGGGAGTCAGTCTTCAAGTTGAGAGTCGAGTCGGGAAAAGAAGACTCTCCGTCGAGTGATTCCTTCAATCGGGAAGCGATGCACCTGAATGCTTCCTTCAGTCGGGAGGCAGAATCACCGAGTCAGGAATCATCGGTCGCCGAGTTGAGGAAAGAAGATTCTGAGTCGAGAAAGAAAAATTGCTAAGTCGAGAAGGCTTTTGCTGACTCATTCCCGAATGGATCGCCGAGTCGGGGAGGAACTTGTCGAGTCAGGATACACATCACCTGAGTCGGGGAAAAAAAGACGTTGAGGCCTGCGTATGACGGAGTGTCCTTGAAACAGATTAGCCCCACCTTCGGCTATTCTTCGAGATTTTCTTGGGTTGTCTGTTTCCCAGGATACAACGGCAGACTGTAATCACCACTAAGCAATGGTGGATCACGATGAACTGAGAATGTACCCGAGTGCTATGATGGGCAAACTATCGAGTGAAAATGCACGACGGAGAGAAGATTTTGAGAGAATGAGGATGGAGGAAAATCTTTGCTTCTAGCTCTTGTGCGTTCTCTACCCAGGGTCATAGCCTCCTTATATAGGAGCGCTCTCTCTTGGCTGTAGTAAATGGTCAAATAAAGAACATTTAATATCTTTACTCGCAGACCATTTACTCATCGACTGTTTCTGACACTAATTACAGATCTGAATTAATCTCAATTAATTCATCTGTTATGCATTTGAGCAAAAGTTTATTCACGTGGTAAAGTATTGGTTCATCCACTTGGGTAAATTTTGCTTCGACCGGTCTGACATTTGACGTAAGCAGATCGTGCTCGCACACAAGTCAACTTGGTTCAGTGCAATCCGGGCCCTAGATTTGCATCCCTCTATGCACCCACGCGTGAGAGAGAGCTTCTTCCCATACATATGTTCACACCATCAATGCATGTGATACATTACAAATCAACAATAAATCATAAAACTTTCAATGTGAGACTAAAGTTTCATTCACAATGAAGTTTCCTTTTTCCTTTTTACATTTTTTTCATTCACATTTCTAATCATCTTTAGCGATCGGAAAAGGAGGATGAAATCATAATTTGAAAAAATAGAAGATAGGTTAAAGAGGAAGACCAAGATGAATATGATGACATGCTAGAGATCCCAGTGTATGATTAACTTGCTATTTGACTATGATTCTTTAGTTGATATTTACTATGCATGTTAAATTTATTCAAGTTATTTTTTTTAATTAACATTAAATATTTAATTTATATCTATTAATTCTAAGAGTGATCGATTCAATTCCATGAAAGTTTTTTATAAGTCACCAGAGTAATCGAGAATCGCTCATAATGGATTGTCCATCAGCCCAACGTTCTTAGATCAATCGTCTATTAAAGAAAATTCATTCGTTAATTCGTCAAAGCTGGAACTCTATTCTTAGATGTCTGAGAAATCAAGAAGATGTCATGCCGCTGTATCATATCCCAGGAGCATTCAAGTTAGTATTTGATATCAATTATTGGAGCAAAATATAAAATCGTCATCATAGCAATCCTTTTAGGATATGACTCCACACTCTATGGAAGAGGATATATTACAAAGGATATTTATCTTAGCACAATGATCTTTTATATATATGAAAGATATCAAATATTCAATGAGATATTTTATTTGCATTAAGTATTGACCTCATCCTTCTTGAGTACATTTAAATTGTTTTAATTTTGACAACGAGAGTGCATATACGTAAAGATTAAGGAGCTTTAAAAAAATATTTAAAAATGAGTTTTCAAATTTTTTTTTAAGATGAGTATAAATTCATTTTTACAAAAAGGGAGTTTTCAATAAAGATAATTCTAAGTTTCAAAGATTTTAAAAAATGATTTGCATTTTTTTTTGAAAATACTTTAAAAAATTACTTTAAAAACATTTAAAATTGAAATCATTTTGAAAATTACTTTATGTTTTTTTAATTTAAGTTAGAAAATCTTTTTTTTAATTATTTTTAAAAATACTTTACAAGTTTTGAAAGATATTTTTAAAATTACTTCATACCTTGAAAAACAACTTTAATTTTTTTTAAAAAAAATATTTTTAAAAAAGGCTTTAAAATTTTTGAAAATATTTTTTTTTTCAAAAATACATTGAAAATTGCTTTACAAAAGTTTCAAAAAGGATTTTAAAAACTTGCTTTGAATTTGTTTTGCAAATACTTGAAAGATTATTTTAAATTTTTTTCAAAAATATTTTGAAAATTTCATTGACAAATTATATTTTAAAAATCTTTCAAACTATTTGGAAAATCTCCTTCGAATTGTTTTTTGAGACTATTAAGAAAATCTAGTTTGAATTTTTTGTGAAAATATTTTAAAATTTCATTGATTTTTTTTCAAAAAAAAATTACGGAAATACTTTGAAGAATTTTTTGAAAATATTTTAAAAATTCTTTGAAATTTTTTCAAAATATATATATATTGAAAAAGTTTCAAAAATATTTTTTTTTCAAAATTAACTTTCAAAATACTTTAAAAAATTGCTTTCAAGATTTACTTTGAAAATTTATAAAAATTGATTTTCAAAACTTACTTGAAAATTTTCAAAAAAGTAACATGTGAAAATTGGATTTGACAACAACCGTATAAATGGGTGATTTACAAAATGGGTGATCTTATCTTGAAGGTTCCTTTATAATTCTCCATCTCATCTCGATTGGGAAGATTCTCTTGCGAAGGAACACATCACTTGAAGAGGGAAGAAGATGTGGATCTTAGCTTCTGTAAGTTCATCTCCGATCGAGAAGTAGGCATGGAGATCTTCCGCCTCTTCTTATCCGCAACAAACCCTTGGCCTAATTGGGAGAGGCGTCACCATCTTCATCGTCGAACTCCTCCACCGACAAGCCCTTGACCCGGTTGGAAGAGACACTTTCATCTCCATCCACAAGCTTTGGGATTTCTAGCTCCGCCATCTCCATTATCCACAATCATTCATTCAATCAGAGTGCTTAGTTTCTTTAATCTTTTGCTTGCAGCATGTTTGATTAAATTTCTCTTACATTACTTTTATTATAGTTAATGCATTTTACTTTGTTTAATTTTTGTAATGCTTATTTCGTTTGAATGCTTTAAGTTTATATTATTCATTTGGGTTGTAAGTATGTTTAATTAGATTAAGATGCATTATTATATGTTTTCGTTAATTTTGTTACGATCATAGTTTAGTGCATTTATTGTCTTTAGTCTTGCCATCTCAAATCCAAACCTCAATTTACAAACAAGTTAATATTATCATTTATCGTTATGAGAGATTATCTGAATTATCTTATACTGCACCAGAATAGAAGGTTTGATAATTTAAATTATAACTATAGTGCAACATATACGTTATCAAGGACCTTCTATTTAAAAAGGCTTTACGAGATCGTCTTCTATCTGGGATGTGGTAATCTATAATTACGTGCTGACTTGATTAAGAAATTGATAAAAAAAAATTGAAGTCAAAGTCAAATGACAGTTGATTTATGGTCAACTGAGTTGTTAAATGAATATTTATACCTCTTGGACTAATCTTATGTTGTTGGCAAAGTTTGGATTCAGAACAATCTGGAAGTGGATCCGAGAGACCTGATATTCGAGTGACCAAAAGTAGCTCCGAACGATCGGATATTTTGATAAGCTCAAACAGTTAAGTGTTGATGTGACAGTGATAATTTTTGGCTGTATACAACTTCGATGATCGGAAGACCTAGTCAGTACAACAAAGTGGAGATTATCTAGATGAAGAAGCGATACATGGAGATTTGGGGGATCGAAAATAGATTCCGTCGATTGGACATGAGATGATCGACGAAGACCATGCTTCGAATAAGGTCAATTTGTAAGCGACCAAAATGTCTTCTTGATGATTGAAAGATCTAGTCAGTACATAAAGTGAAGATTATCTAGACGAAGAAGCGATACATGAGGATTTGGGGGATCGAAAATATATTCGATCGATTGAATATGAGATGATCGACGAAGACCATGCTTTAGATAAAGGTCAATTTGCAGGCGACCAAAAAGTCTTCCAGTCGACTAGAACAATAGTATAAATATAACTTGATAGTAAACTCTCAATTCACTCACAGAATTCAGGAATCAACTCACAAGCGCTCAAAAGCTTGTCGCTCTTCGAAAAAGCTCTCATTAGACCATGCAATTTCATTTTGATATACTTTAGTTAGTGTTATTTATTTAACTATAATTTGCATTATTTAGCTAGCTAATAATATTTATTTATTTAACTATAATTTACCTAATTATTTAGCAATTTATACTCTATTTGATAATTATTATACATTGTGTTAAATAGTGGGTTATAAATAGGTTTCTCTACCTCAAAAAAAATTTCAAAAATGAGAAAAAAAAAACATTAGTGATTTACAGAGAGAATGAATGGATATGTCGTGAAGTAGAAATCTAAAAATTCCGAATCACATGAAATACTTTTGTTACTTAGTTATTACTTTTCTTATTTGTAATTTTATTTTTACTGAATTATTAATTATATTTAAATTAATTTGGATAATTATTATTCACTACTCTAGCAAAACCAAAGAAATTTATTTCAAATACATCGTTGATGCTATCCAGTAGCTTAATTAGAAAGAGACATCTATCTACTCCACCAAGGGATTAACGACATGCCCCATGAACAACGCTGCCTCACTTTCCTCCTCAACAATTGCAAACATAAAAGGATGGTCAGCTACAAAATCCACAGGAGGACTATAACACACTGCTCTAAATACAATGGCGGTAGCTGCAGCTGCAATGGTGCCTTCTTCGTCAACCTCAATACTAGCCTTGTGGAACACGCTTGAAATATAAAACTTATCTCCCAAAGAACTCAACATCATCTCTGTGAAATTTGCTTGTTCGATATCAAAGGGAGCTCTCATCCCCATGTCCATCAAGATCTTGGATGCTTCAAATCCATATCCAATTTTGAACTTCGGAATGATGAAGTTTCTTACTTCAACTCTAGCACGAGGAGTGTGTCCTCCAATGAATCCGGGATCAGATGACATCCTCTGCACCAGTTCATTGAGGCCATTTTTCTCATTAGGAAGAAATATTAGCATGTAAAAGCGTCTCTGACCAGGCTTCTGGTTGTAGTACAGCTTGAGTACTTTAAAGTCTCTGAATTGGGAAATGAATTGATCTTTCTTAGTACTCATGAATAGAACTTTGACTGTGTTCCTATCTGAGAGATGAAACGTTCCTTCTTTGGTTTGGGAACTATCAAACTTGTCAGCCCATGTTCCTTTAAAGTATAGAGCATTAGCAATAATAAGTTTGGTCAAGTTACCAACTGATCCATCAGGAATCAGGTCTTTGATTAAACCATTGGTTTCCTTGTGAACCCACTCATTCACTTCTTTCACTACTTCAGGAGCCTGTCCAATGCACGCAATGAACTATTAGATATTTTGTAAATGATCTTGTACAAACAAAATCCTCCTTAAGATTTCTGTAATTCAAACAAGCAAAGGGAATACTGAATCCCACAACAATATACTGTTTTCTTCATGATTTTGGTAATATTCGTGGATTCATCTCTCTGTGGCAAATCTGACCGTGTTGAGACATTTTGCATTTTTAAGTCTTTTGTGAGTTAGTGTCATTCTCTTTAATTTGACTGTCTTCAGAACTCACTAAAGATTCTTTGGAACAATCTTTTGATGGTTGTGAGATTTAAGGCATTCATTGCCCTCAAGCTCCTAACTAAATTAGTTTAGCAAGAAAAAAATATATACGTTATTGAAGCTGGGTACACTTCCATTCTTACCATTTAGTGTCTATGAAATTTTGTTTATAGGTTAGTAAGACCTGCATTTCGCTTAAATTGTCTACTGTCAAAGGTAAAATAATGTTAAACTTTACTGATTGTTAATACTCCTATGACACGTTCAACTATCTAAGGAGGATTGGATGACATATGGAGGAATCTCAGAGACTCTAGTGCATCCAATGGATTGAAGGCTCGATACGAGGTGGACTTGAGGGCAAGGAACATCAACACTGTTTACGACCTATTGACATAAAAGTTGTGAAATATTATGAGAATTATTGTAATCTCAGACTTGTTCTTTTGAGTAAAATCATCGGGGTTGATATGTTAGTTAAAGCCTTTGAGGGATAATACATCCCAAGTTATAGGCTATGACTTGGCTATTTCTGAGATATTACATAGGTTAAAGTGGTGTAAACTTAGTGAAGGAGGGTTTAGTCGATTGGACCGGTTCAGTCGACTAGTGCGTCAACTGAACACAAGGCTTAAGGGAACATAAATGTTCTTTTCAAGAAACTACTGATTGGATGTCCAGTCCACTCAACAAGGCTTCATCATTTGACTAGACCATATTACCAATCAATTGTCAATATAAGCATTGGTGGCTCAACAAAAACGTTTGTTAGAGTAGTTGACTTGAGGCGAAAAAATGTATTTGTTGGAGTTGCGCTTAAATAAATACTTGGAGAGTTTTTATCTTAGAACATTACACGAAAACATCATTTATTTTTCGATGAGTATAAATGTATGCTTGTGTTCAAACTCTCCTAGGGCTTGCAAACCAAGTTGAAAGTAACATAAAATTCCTTGATAATCTCCTCTCAATAAGATATGCATTTCATATTCTATTTGACAGGAGTGCTTCATTATAATAATCCCAAGGATTGGATTGTAAGAGGTTTGCTCCATTGCCACAATGAAGGAGCCACTTTAGTGAACTTGTGGGAGTTGTAAGTACCCCGGGATAATTTTGATGTGATCAATCGAGTTAGGTTAGGTCCTGTGGTATTTAATTCTTGTGTCTAAGTGTGTAGGAGCTTAGGAACACAAGAAGTCGAGCGAAAGACGCAGCGGACGAGAAGGATGGCACGGGAAGCGAGTCACGGACTCAGTGCATCCGAGGGACGAGAAGCTGCGGAAGAGTACATCGGTGGAGCGAGAAGGACGCAGTCCGAGGGACGCGAGGCGAGA
>JBBUKS010043078.1:0-10493 GCA_038050645.1 Hedychium gardnerianum | reverse complement strand
GTATAATAACCAAAACATGCCTTTATTAATACAAGAATATGATACAATGAGTCCTTTCGTCAACCATCACATGATTGTCTTTAGGACTTCTACTAACAGAGGAGGCATCAACAAGAAGAAGTTCTTTGGTAAGTGCTTCAACTATGACCGGGTCAGTCACAAATCTTCGGAGTGCAAAAAGCAGAAGAAGAAGCAGGAGGCCAACCTAAACGAGAGACCAGAAATGGACGACTTATGTGTCGTGGTCTCCGAACTGAACCTAGTGGGTTCAAATCCGTGGTAATGGTGGATTGATACTAGAGCCACCAGACATATATGTTGCAACAAGGAGCTGCTCCATAATTTTGAAGAAGTCAAAGATGGGGACAAGCTATTCACGGGGAACTCAGTAACCTCAGACATCGTGGGCCAAGGAAAAGTGACGTTGAAGATGACCTCGGGCAAGGATCTCACTTTGAACAATGTGTTGCATATTTTGGAGATTCGGAAGAATCTAGTGTTCGGATCACTATTAAGCAGTATGACTTCCGTATTATTTTTGAGTCGGACAGAGTTATATTGTCCAAGAAGGGAATGTTTGTGAGAAAGGGCTATGTATCTGATGTGCTTTTCAAGCTCAATGTAATAGTTATTAGGCCTAAGATAAATAAAATTGAAAGCTCTTCTGCTTATATGATTGAGTCTTCATACTTATGACATGATAGATTAGGACATGTTAACTACGATGTATTGTGTAGATTAATAAACATGCAAAGTATACATACATTTTATTTTGACCCGAAACACAAGTGTGAGACTTGTGTTGAAGCTAAAATGACAAGGTCATCCTTTCAACATATTGAAAGAAGCAACGAAACACTCGACCTAATTCACATTGACGTGTGTAACCTAAAAGGTACACCGACACGTAGTGGGAATAAGTACTTCATCACTTTTATTGATGATAACACAAAATATTATTTTATGAATATTCTCAAAAGTAAGGATGAAGCTATAAAGAAATTCACTCTCTATAAGAATGAGGTTGGATACTAACTTAACAAAAAGATTAAAGTGGTTAGAAGTGATCGAGACAGTGAATATGTATCACCGTTTGCTGAGTTGTGTATTAAACATGAGATCAGACACAAAACAACAACTCCTTATACTCCTCAGTAAAATGGAGTTGCTAAGCAAAAAAATTGCACTCTAAAAGAGATGATGAATGTTCTTCTATTGAGCTTTAGACTGCCAGAGTTCATGTGGGGGGAAGCTGTGTTAACAGCTAATTACTTTTAAATAAGGTTCCCCGAAAGAAAATAGATAAGAGTCCTTATGAGTTGTGGAATGGAAGACAACCGTTCTATAAATATTTGTGAATGTGGGGGTGTCTTGCCAAAGTTTTAGTGTCTGATCCGAAAATGATCAAGATAAGACCAAAAACTATTGATTGCATATTCATTGGATATGCACATAATAGCAGTGTGTATCAATTTTTTGTGTACGAGTCACAAATACCAGATATACACAAGAACTCAATAATAGAATCGAGAAATATCTCATTCTTCGAGCATGTGTTATAAGACCCGAGAGGAAGCAAGTTCCTTAAAACAGGTATATAAAACACAAGAAAAAGAAGAAGATGATGAACCAATTGAGGTTGAGGTTAAGCTCAGACGAAATAAAAGAGCTCGGGTAGAAAAATTCAATGGAATGGATTTTATCACTTTCATGTTGGAAAGTGAGCCCTGAAGTTACTCAGAAGTAGTGAGCTCTTCTGATCGACCTCACTGAAAAAAGGCAATTGCATCTGAGATTAACTATGTCTTGCAAAATCACACTTGGAAACTTGTAGATCTTCCTCCAGGAAGTAAACCACTAGGTTGCAAGTGGATCTTCAAGAATAAAATAAAATCAGATAACACGATTGATAAGTACTAGGCCAGATTGGTAATTAAAGGTTACTGACTACGAGAAAACCTTGATTACTTTGATACGTATTCTCCAGTGTCGAGAATAACTTTCATTAGAGTACTATTGGCTATCGTCGCTCTATGAAATCTGGAAATACATCAGATAGATGTAACAACAACCTTTCTAAACAGAGATTTATAAAAGAAAATCTACATGGAACAACCTGAAGGGTTTTTTGTGCCAAGACAGAAAAATAAGGTTTGTATATTGGTGAAGTCATTATACGACTTGAAACAAACATCAAAGCAGTAACATGAAAAGTTTGATAATGCCATGAAGGAATATGGATTCAAGATCAATGAATGTGATAAATGTTTCTACATGAAAGCCACAGAGAATGACTATGTCATTTTATGTCTTTATGTAGATGACATAATTATCATTGGGAGTAATGATAAGATAGTCAAATTCACTAAAAATATGTTGAACTTAAGATTTGATATGAAAGACATGGGCCTAGCTGATGTGATTCTAAGAATCAAAATTCTTAGAACAACAGAAAGACTTATTCTTAGTTAATCTCATTATGTGGACAAAATTCTTGAGAAATTCACCAAGGGTGATATTGCATTGACACGAACGCTGATAGATACGAATCAATATCTATCGAAGAATTGAGGAGAAAATATCTCTCAGATATAGTACTCTTGAGTGATTGAAAGTTTGATGTATCTGATGAGTTGTACACGATCAGACTTAGCCTACGTAGTAAGTAAACTGAGTAGATACACGAGTAATCTCAGTGTTGAGTACTGGAAAGGGATAACAAGAGTATTGAGGTACTTGAGGTATACTCGTGAATATGGACTGCACTTTACAAGATATCCTGCTGTGATCGAAGGATACAACGATGCGAGTTGGATATATGATATAAAAGACTCAAAGTCTACAAGTGGATATGTATTCACTTTGAGAGGTGTAGTCATTTCTTAGAAATCTTCTAAGCAAATCGTAATAACTAGATCCACAATGGAATCTGAGTTTGTAGCTCTTGACAAATATGATGAAGAGATTGAATGGTTATAACAATTCTTAGAAGATGTTCCTAGATAGCCGAAACTGGTGCCGACAATTTGCATACATTGCGATAGTCAATTAGAAATTGGTTGGGCATATAGTCATTTGTATAATGGTAAGTCTATACATATACGTTGTAGACACAATACCATTAGACAACTACTCTCTATAGGAGTTATCACTATTGACTATGTGAAGTCAAAGGATAACTTAGTAGATTCGTTAACGAAAGGGTTAAACAGAGAGTTAGTTGCAAGCTCATCAAGAGAGATGAGCTTGATGCCAATGAGAAATGTTGGTACAAAGGAAACCCAACCTATGCAAATTGAAAATCCCAAGAACTAAGTTTAAAGGGACAACCTAACTGCACCGACAAAAGTTGCTTATTATGGAGGAATGACCCAATGGATCAGTGAATGATGGAGGTTAAGCACATGACTTTTAATGATCCAGTAGAGTAATGTGGAATACTCTTGAGAGATCACCTATGTGAGAAAGAAATGAGGCTGCTTTGAAGAGAATTGGAGGTACAATTCTTAGAACTTCTTATAGAACTAGGTGTGTTCGTGATTAAGAATGAACACACTCAAAAGAATCGACTTGTACCAGGGTGAGTCCTGAGTGAAATATGTCAATGCTTTTACAAACGATAGTACAGTTCAAGGATATCGTGTTAGCATTCTGCCAGTAAGCAAACATATCTTCACAAGAAAATGTTCAAAGAGTAAAACCTACCTATCCTATATTGAACTCAAACTGTTGAATGCTAGTACATATCCTGTTTCCATTCATGTGAGGGATTATTGGATATAAGTGAATGAAAAGAGGTAGAGAAGAAAGAGACTCCATTATGAATGAGACTTTAGTCCCACATTGAGAGTTTTAAGGCATATTAGTTGGTTTATATTGTTACACATGCATGTATGATTTGACACAAATACATGGGGAGAGACTCTCTCTCAGCCGTGCATCCGCTTAGCTAAACTACGCGTGATAGCACTCGGGTACATTCTCAGTTTGCCATGATTCACTAGTGTTTGGTGACGATCATGATTTGCCACTATATCTTAGGAAACAGACGACCCAAGAGAACCTCGAAGCACAGTTGGAGGTAGGGCGAATATGTTTCAAGGAAACTGCTTGATAGCAGACCTCAGCATCTTCATCTCCCGACTCGGGAGCATCAGAGTCCGCTCGGGAACTACTCACTGTCCACTCGGGAGCATAAGAGTCTACTCGGGAGTATTCTTTACCGACTCGACGACTTCCATCCTGACTTGACTTCCATTCTGCTTCCCGACTAAAGGAAACAGTCGAGTACTTCGCTTCCTGACTGAAGGAACCACTCGACGGAGAGTCTTTTTTCCCTGACTCGAAGATTTGCTTCCCGACTAGAAGAAACGCTCGGTGACTTGCATCCACTCGGGAATAGTAGGCTTTCATTCGGGAGCCACTCAACGATCCATTCGGGAGTACTCACATCCACTCGGGGGCACTCCACCGAACCAGCCTCACTGACAACCTGAGATTATCTACTCAAATCATATATAAGTTGGAATTGAGTTTGTATAATTTCAATTCAATTAAATTCTTCAATATCTCTAACAAATTGTCCAACACATTTTTCTTATTGAGAAGATATAACAATTTCACAATTTGTCAAGATATGGCTCTCGACCAAATTCGTCATGAATAATCTAAGAGAAGTAACTTATGTACTAAGTATAAGGATCTAAAAAAGATAGATTCAAGATATTGTTACGAATCTACTTGAGTTCATCATTGACAAGGTATTGAAGATGTTCGATATATATGGAAGAATCCAAGAGCATATTGTTTCTCATGTCATATGGCAATCCTATATGAGAGCATAGATATGGTTGATCATGTATGTCATGATTTATACCATGCTTGATCTATCATATGCATGGAGTATATGCAGTTAATATCAAGTCAACCCTAATGAAATGAATATTCTTAATCACTTGAAGAAGAATTAATAATTTATTCCTGGTGTATGGAGAAAGAAAAGAAGAATAGAAATTATACTTTATTTAGGTTGATTATCGAATTTGATTTGAGAATTTAGGATTGATAAGTCGATGATAAGAGTTGCATATATAAAAAAAAAGGGACTCCGAGTTGATCGCAAAATTTGATTTCATGATTTAAGACTGATCGAATAAACAAATACATATTAAAAAAAGAGACCTCCATCAAACTAAAGCCTAAGTAGGCTAACATCTCCCTTCATCATTATTTAAAAGGGTTCACAATTGTGAGTTATGGTTGTAATTAACATATATATTTTTATCTTGATGGAGGTATGTAATGTGCTAGAATAACTCAAATCAAGATATTTTAAATGAATCCACAAAAACATATGACATTGTAGCTATGTTGGGGCAACAAAGGGTGTTTAAATCCATAAGCTCATTAATTGTTGATCCAATCATAATAAATTGCGACAACCATAGAGTCATTGCAAGGCTAAGAAACCAAGTCTCATTCATGATCCAGTCACCTAATTAGGTGATTTCATCACATCGAAGAATTTATTAGTCATAAAGACATCATAATGGCGAGAGAACCTAACAAAGATATTTGATAATATCATTGATTCACTCACTAAGGCATTGTAGTTGCTCTAATAAATCTTAAAATTAATGTTTAGCTGATGTAAAATATTTTATTGGGTATTTAATTTTCCATATAAAGATTATTATGTTAAGATAAATACATTTTATGATTTATTTTCATTCAAATAATATGAGATCATTTTAAAGAAAATATTAATATTAGTGTTATGTAGACAATCAAATTGTAAGGGAATCATTATATTAACTACTAGATTACTAGCCTCGTTATTTATACGTAAATAATAGATTGTAATAAAAGGTCCTCCTAATAGTATTTTTTGCTTTAGATCAATCAGGGATGTGAGACATTTTTAAAGCATACAAGCTATTGGTACAACTGAATGCCCTGGATCATAAACGGTCATAATAATTTTGAGATGGTCTCCGTGGTTGATATAGTTGATATTTATATAAATGATTATTTTAATAAATTTTAGAATCAATTTTTAATAGGTATAAAATATTTCATTAAGTATTTAATCTCCCTTATATAAAGAGTTGTCGTGTCATTTCTAGAGAGTATAGGACCGTCTTGAAGGAACAACTAAAGTAACAACTTCATCTTTTAGTCCAATAATGATTTTGAGATAGCCCCAAAAGCTATGGTGCAATGGTAAATAATGGAACGTGCTCCTTGGGCAATGAGGATTCGATTCTCACTCAGAGCATATTACACTTAAGAAATTCAAATTATTTGTAATGTTCGGTCGTCCGCCAAGATTCATTTATATTTTTTGATTTATCTAGTGGCTAGTAAAAAATTTCTAACCTTCCGAATTAATTGGATCATATCTAGATTAAAAAAAAAAGAAGAAGAAGAGATAAACATCAATTTTGCTAAATAACAAGCATATGATAGCAGCAGGTGATCTAATATCGATCGACATCCATGTTAATGTTTAGATAAATAGGCAAGCGGGAGATATTTGAAAATAGTCCACTAAACAAAACGTGACTCTCTATGACTATGAGACTCTATTTGGTATTTTTTTTCTAGTGGGTATTAGGTCTCACGTAGATTGGTTTAGCTAGTACTTTAAATTGAGATTATCATATTTATCCCGTAAGAGAATCAACCTACTTTGATATTTATGGATTGGATTAACGAAAGAGTTGCATATATATATATATATATATAATATTCTGTACATTTTTATATGATCGATCGTGAGTGATATTTTATATGAACATATGATGTGGATTAAAATAATATTTCTTCTCTCATTTGCATACAACAACCATTGTGGGCCACCATTATGGTATTGATCTTTAAAGACCAGCACCACAACAGTGGCCCATGGTGAGCGACCACCTTGGTACTGATTTTTTAAAATCAATACTACTTTGATGTTGATTTCTAAAAACAAGTACCACCTTGGTGTTGATTTTTAAAAATCAACACCATAGCGGTAACTGGTGTAATTAAGTTGTAGTGTTAGTTTTAAAAAATTCGCACCGCAGTAGTTGTTGCATGCAATTAAAGGAGAGAGGAGAGAGAATTGGATTTTAATTTAAGAGAAAAAAAAATTGTTGCATGCAAATGAGGAAAAAAATATTATTTTAATCCACGTCATATGTCATATAGGAGTCGCTCACGATCGCTCATATAAAGGTGTGCAAGATATCATTTGTGTGTATATATATATATATATATATATATATATTTATGTGTGAGATCGTCTGACGATGGTGAGCTATCTTCAATGTTGACTGAGTCGCAGACCCTCCGAAAGGTTGATCGCCGGAAAAGCTTCAGGGAAAGAGGGTGAGAAAGAGTAAAAGAGTATTAGAATGGAGGTCAGAAGTGTCCTGACTCAGTTACTCCGATGCTCAAATCAGTCTCCGGCGGTGAGAGTGAGGAGAACATTAATGAGAGATATGTAATGTATGTGGGTGAGTGAGCGTAAAAATGATCACATTTTTGCCCGTGTATACAGGCTACTTTTATATCTCGCGGCTATCAGAGGGAATGATGTGCTTCTGACAGGATGTCATATCTCGATAAGGAGGGTGTCCTATCGCCTATCAAAGGGTCACATCACCCATATATGGAACTGTGAGAGATCGTGTGGGATCACACTATGTCAACCATGTTGTTCCACATGTCATGTCAGTCCACGTGCTATTGAATAGTTGGATATCTGGGCCTAGGGGAGGTAGCGACTTAAGGCATAGATGAACAATTAGCAGTAAGAACAGGCCCGACTTAAGACATAGACCATTATGCCCTACGCTTAGGGCCCCAATAAAATTAGGGTTCATTATTATTACAAAAAAATTAAAATAAATTTAATTACTAGGATTTGCATCTGTGATCTAACGAACAATAACAGTGCCAATGCTGCATCAAGCCTGTGCACATGCATGTGACACTTCAATTTTGCTCTGCTTCATTTTTCGCTCCTCATTTACCCATTCCAACGACAACTATCAATTAATTTCATAGGTCATATTAATTATAATTATTATATTCTCCTAAACTATATCTACAACTACACTATAAGCCATCGATTTTTTTTTCATTCCATTTTGTAATTAGCCGATCATCTTATTCTCTCATCAGACATCAATACTATGCATTTCTCCTCCCTCATCGGTGTCTTGGTGATTCTCTTCGAAGACATCATTTTCCTTCCTTGCTCGGTAATATTTCTTTTTCGTTCTTTTTTTCTTCCTCGAAATATTCTTTATTAGCAATTGCATGAGAATTTTTTTCCCGTTTTTTCTTTTTTGGTGTAAGCAAATTGCTACCATCATAAATATGATTTATGCACTTAAAAAATAATAAAATATGAACATAGATTTTTAATACTTTTTAATTGTACTTATATGATTTATTATATACTTTTTAAGTGCACTTATCTGGTTTATTATATACTACTTAAATTAATTGATTCAAATCAAATTTAATATTTTCTTATTTTCTTATTATATTTGTATAGGTAATAATCAAACTTTGAAATATCACTAAATTAGAACTACATGGCGTAAATTAGGTTTTATTGTTCATTTAATTTTAAGTAATTTTATTTTGATAAAATAGTAGGGACTTATATTTTCTTTTTTTATTATTATTTTAATATAAATATGTCTGCTAAAAAATATGATTCTAAATATACAAAACATATGGAAAAAAATAAAATAGAAGAATTCATTCAATCTCAGAAGGGTGCACTTGATAAATTTATTATTAATAATTAAAATCAAAATTCAGAAAATAATATAATTATAAATTTAAATGATAAATTAATTAAATTTTTACCAGAAGATAATACTTCAGGACAAAAAACTTTCTATCAAAAACTTTCTAACAATCACAAATCTAATTTATCAAATATTAATATTAACAAAGAAGATAATAATAATTCAGAAGAAGAAGATAACTTAATAGATCATAAGCTATTTTTTTAAATAATATTAATTAAATTATTATTCAAAATATATATGATCTAGCACAATGGAAAAATATAAATATAAATTTAATAGATTTATTAGTTAAAAAAGGTCCAATTAGAGAAATCAATGTTTCTTTTTCAAATGATGAAAATTCTAAACATTTTTCTATGATTCATTATATTCAAAAATTACCAAATAGAGAAAAATATGATAGAAAATGATTAATATATTTCAAAGAATTAGATAAAGTATTTTACTTTTGTTGTAAATTATTTAGTCAAAAATCAATTACAATTCAATTAACAAATGAAGGGTGTCAAGATTGGAAAAATCTTAGTATCAAACTTAAAAGTCATGAAACAAACAACGAACATATTATAAATATGAATATTTTGTTTGATATTGAAATGAGATTGCTTAAAAATAAAACAATCGATCACAATTTACAAGAAAAAATAAATAAGGAAAAAGAACATTGCAAGAATGTATTAATAAGAATTATTGTTATAGTTAAAAATCTTGCAAAAAATAATTTGGCATTTCGTGGGACAAATGAGAAAATTTATCAAGATAACAATGAATATTTTTTAGGTTTCATTGAAATGATGGCGGAATTTGATCCTATAATACAAAAACACCTTAAACGTATTCAAAATGATAAAATTCATAATCATTATCTTGATCATAATATACAAAATGAGTTAATAAATATATTAGGGAAAAAAAGTAAAAAAATATTATAATTAAAAAAATAAAAGAAGTAAAATACTTTTTCAGTTATACTTGATTGTATTCCCGATATAAATCATCAAGAATAAATATCTCTTATATTAAGATGTGTAGATATTTTAACAAGTCCAATCAAAATAGAAGAATATTTTATAAAATTTTTAAAAGTAGATAATACTTCGGGAAAAGGTCTTTTTGATATGCTCATTAGTATAATAAAGAAAATTGAATGACATAAGATGACAAAGATATGATAATGAGGCTAATATGAAAAGTAAACAACAAGGCGTACAAAAGAGATTGTTAGATATAAATTTTAGAGTTTTTTATACATCATGTTGTTGTCATAGTCTTAATTTAGTACTATGTGATATGGCTAATTCTTGTCGTAGTTCTATAATATTTTTTTGTGTGATACAATGTATTTACTCATTATTTTCTTCTTCTACAAAAAGATGGAAAATTTTACAAGATCATATTTCTAATTTAACTCTTAAACTATTATCACAAATATGTTGGGAAAGTCATCTTGAAAGTGTTAAAGTAATAAAATGTTGGGGAGCCCGATGCGATGCGTGCATTGGATACGTTTCACAAACGCGCAGCGGAAGACAAATAATAAATCTAATTTATTACAACACACATTATACGCATGCAGGGTACAACAGTGTCAGACATAACTGTTAAAATATAAAGTGATGTTTTATTTTTGGGTTCATTTTTTTAATTAAGATTTAAATATTTTATTTGAAAGTTTAA
>JBBUKS010043057.1:0-10493 GCA_038050645.1 Hedychium gardnerianum | reverse complement strand
GGATCGTATCGATGGGTTAATCCACTATATCTCTTCTCTCCAAAAGCTTTCGGAGAAGAAGTAAATTCGTACAGAAAATGAGGAGAATAACAACACACTGCTATCTCCTTAATGTATGTAGTAATAAACAAAGTAGTATATCGACAATAAGGATCTTAGATGAAGCGTGTTTGTCGATAAGCTTTCCGGTGTTGTAGGATCAAGACGCGCACGACCAGCATGAGTAGCAGTAGTGAGATGAGGCACAGAATGAAGTGATGGTCGGCTCGGATCGAGGGCTTCTTTTATAGGTTGCATTCCGTCGACTGAAAAACTGATCAGTCGACTGATCCTTTCGGTCGACTGATCCTCCAATCCATCGACTGAACCACACGGCTTTCCTTCTTTGCTCTGATCCAATCTATTCGATCCCGAAAATCATGGCTTATCGGTCGACTGATCCAGCTGATCAGTCGACTAATCCCTGCATTTACCATTTCCATGCTGATTCGATCTGATCTCTGATTATTGTCATATTCGATCGGTTGACTGATACCCTGGATCGATCGACTGATCCCAGTGATTTCCAACTGTGTTGTCTGATCGATACTGTGCCATTTTTGGTTTGTTTGATCAACTGATCCTCATGTTCAGTCGATCGAACCGACTTAATTCAGAACTTTGTTTACCTACAAAACAAAATTAGCATAAACTATATAATAGTAGGAGTCCTGCAAAAACAGAGTTAGACAAATATAAAAATGCATGAGTAAGACAGTTCGGTCTATCTTGATCTCAACTTAGAAACCTCCATTGGTTTCTTCAGTTGGATCAGTTCCTAAGAATTGTCCTCACTAGGACACGGCCTCACTGTACTAGCTCCAGTTTGCTTACCTCAACTCACTTGCTAAATATCGGATCCTCCAGACCTGTTTGGACTTTGCTCAGCATCGGATCGGCCTGCCAGGGTTCCACTTGATTCGATATCAAGTCCTCCAGACCTATCGAATCCACCTGCCAGATGTCAGGTCCTCTTAACCCATCTGGACTTCCTGTCTGGTTCCACAATCTACCGAAACTTTCCTTGCCTAGTATCGGGTCCTCCAGACCTACTAAGGCTTTCTGAGTTGAAATCCTGCATACTAGATTAGTTCATAAGATAACAATAAGACTTAACTTGAACATTTGACAACATTAAAACATAGGTTTGATTCTGGTGCTCCCTGAACCAACAATCTCCTCTTTTTTAATGTTTGACAATTCAGGTTTAAAGTTAAGTTAAAATGAATTCAGTGTAAAATTTAAAAGAACTCCCCCTCAAATTAAACTCTCCCCCTAAATTCAATATCTCTCTCCCCCTTTGACACACATCAAAAAAATGGGGTTTAACTTTCAAAAAAGATTACTTTTGAAATTGTATAAGCATCTTTCAACACAAAATTTTAAAAATTTTGGACGGTGGCAACATGCTTGAGCTGGCGGTTGCATAAAGAAGAGAGTCCTCTTTGTTGGTCGGCGGCAGCTAGCAAGCAAAGCTTCCTTGCTTCGTTCGGCGGCACATCCTCTCAGCCGGCGGCAAAACTCCTTGCGTCAACAACCATTGCTGATAGGTGACAGCATCCTTAGGCAGCCGAAAGGTGTCAATGGTAGCAACCAAAGGCCGGCGGTGGCTGCCCTTGGGCGGTTGCAACAACAAAAGGGAAGTTTCCCTTTTGTTTATGGGTGGCGGCTGCTCCACGAGAGGGAGCAGAGAAAAGCATTAAAACCTAATCAAATTAGGTTTTTTGATTAATTAATTATTTTCTCCATCCTATATTTTTATATAGGTTATCTTATTGGATTTAGATCAAATCCAAACCCATATTTATTAACCCAAAACTCCAAACCATTAGCTTTAAGTTTGGTTCAAGACAAAACCATTCTTGGTTCAAAACCAACCCACTTGGTTCAATAACCAAACCCTATTTAAATAAAACCAAACTAATTTAGTTTATAATTAAATCAAAGAAAGTTCAACTCGTCTACAAGAGACATGACCCATCTGCACTTCTATTATGTTAAATCCTTTCTAGATTTATCCTTCGTCTAGTCAAACCAGACTTAGTCTCTCTCGATCTGAGAATCTAATTTTCAAACTCATTTTATGTCTCTTGGATAAACTCATAGTGCGTGTGACCTTGTAGGTTACCGATTTATGTTGATCGTCCATAATTAGCTATTAATTATGGAACTATTATGAGTGACACCTAGTAGTAGATCATGATCCCCAATTAACTAGAAAATCACAATTGATTCCAGAATAGTTCTGAACCCTTCAGCAGTTATAATGGATCGTGTCTCGTTCCTTTCACTCGTCTTATACCACTTGGTTCAGGACATGGTCTGTGTGTCAATCCTAGTAGGTTGACTACGTCATACCTAGCCCAAGTTATACTTCCTTATCCTGTGGATCCAAATTACTCAGATATGTGTCCAAAAGTATCATACTCTTGACATGTATTGCTTTGACCAAAAACTTCAAGTAATAATCTTGACAAGTGGTCATAGGGTATACGTCTCCTTATCCAATGAGCGGTGAATCCTCTGTGGGCTATTCAAACACCTTCAGTCATTTCAAACTTATACTCAATCATCTCGGGTCCACTCCTCCAAGGAGATGCTTGCTTAAGATATCAAAGTATAAGTCTTCATGACCAAGATGACTTGAATACCTCAAATCAAAGGAAACTTATACTTAAGTTGTAATAAGATCTTCATTGACATATATATATATACAGTCTCATGGTAGGTCACTCCAATGAACTAGTTACCTTTAACTAGTATTGATATTTAACTCTCGACATCTCAATGTCTCCAGTTAGTGAGAAGCGGTTACTTGTTTAAACCAAGAAATATAACACGTGCTAGTCTCACAGATGATATCTGAACTCATCAATTCATCGACTAGGAAATGTTTCAATACATTCATAATTATATATGTAGAGATTCTCACTAGTTGTGATTCAATCACAAATTCTCTAATGATATGAATTATATTGTGGATATTCAGTAAGTGAGTTTAAGATCCAATCATATACATAAAGAATGTGCACTCAAATAGTGAATCATCTATTTATCCAATAAATAGTACATACCATAAGGTGATTGCCTTAGGACACTTCTTAAATATAGCATACTCTCACTTGGCCTAATGTCAATCGTCATGGTATCCAATACCATAGGCCTCTACCTGACTCTCAAACTTATTTTGAGGTAGAGGTTTCGTCAAAGGATCCATTAGGTTCCTTTGGGTGAGAATTATCTCGATTTATATTTCATTCATACTTATGATCTCCTTGATCATATGATAGCGACAAATCACATGTTTAAATCATTGATGAGACTTAGGTTCCTTGGTCGAATCAATGACCTCATTGTTATCATAGTAAACTGGTATTGCTTTAACAATGCTCGAAACCACATCCAAGTTCGGTGACGAACTTCTCGATCCAAACCGCTTTCATTGCTGCTTCAGAAGCTACAATCTATTCCGCCTCGGTGGTAGAATTTGGAACGGTTTCTTCCTTGAACTTTTCTAACTCATTGCGTCTCTATTTAAGGTGAATACGTATCCAGACCTAGACTTGGAAAAACATCCTTGTCCGTTTGGAAACTGGTATCAATATACTCATGTATAAGCATATCACTCTTCCATATACCAAGAACAAATCCTTGGTTCTTCTCAAGTACTAAAAGATTGCCTTGATAGCCACCCATCGATCCACTCCTAGATCTGATTGATATTTGCTCGTGGCATTCAGAGTGTATAATATTTCGGGTCTCATACATGACATAGCTCACATGATTGATACTGATGCATATGAGATCTGACTCATGCGAATCCTCTCGTCTCGTTTGCTCGGACACATAGACTTCGAAAGGTGAATCTCATGCCATATGGGAAGATAATATTTCTTGGATTATTCCATGCTAAACCGTTTTAGCATTTTATCGATGTATGTAGGCTGTGAAAGACTAAGCAACATTTTTGATCTATCTCTATAGATTTTAATTGCAAGGATATAGGTTGCTTCTCTCATGTCTTTTATGAAAAATGACTTGGACAACCAAACTTTAACTGCTTGTTGAACAAGTACATCATTTCCTATAATATGTCATCAACATATAATACTAGGAACACGACCACAATCCCACCAACATTCATGTATATGCAGGGTTTATCTGGATTTTGTAAGAAATCAAATCTTTTGATTACGTCATCAAAATGGATATTCCAACTCCTAGATGCTTGCTTCAGTCCATATATGGAACGTTGAAACTTGCATACTTTATTTTATCAATAGATGTGAAACTCTTGGGTTGTATCATATACACATCCTCGAACAAGTTCCCGTTAAGGAAAGCTATTTTCACATCCATTTATTATATTTCATAATCGTAATGAGCTATTATGGCTAGGAGTATCCGAATAGATTTAAGCAAGAGTACTGGTGAGAAGGTTTCGTCATAGTCAATATCATATTTTGACGATAGTCTTTCTCCTCTAATCTTGCTTTATGGGTAATCAAATTATCATCCATGTCAGTTTTCTTCTTGAAAACCCACTTACATCCTATAGGCGTAATGCCTTCAGATGGGTTCACCAAGTTTCAAACTTGGTTCTCATACATGGAATCTATTTTCGATTTCATGGCTTTCAACCATGAGTCTCTTTCTGAACTTTTTAGAACTACTTCATAACTAGTAGACTCCTCATCCTCAATGAGTAACACGTCTTTTGATTCACTTATGAGAAATCAATATCTCTCGAGAATTAAACGTACTCTACTAGCTCTATGAAGTGGCGATGTATCAATAGGCTCAGCCATTCTCATCCATATGAGCAACAGACTGTGGGTCTAAATTAAGTGTCTATTGGAGTCACTTGAACTACTCTTAGTTCAACCTTACTCTCATTGTTTTCCTGCAAGAGAAACTCTTTCTCTAGAAATACAGTATGACTTAACACAAATACATTTTGTTCCAAGGGATGATAGAATTGGTAACCCCTAGTTTCCTTAGGGTAATCAATAAATATACACTTATCAGACTTAGCGTCCAGCTTATTTGATATAGTCCTCTTCATATAAGCATGACAACCTCATATCTTCAAATAAGATAAATGAAGTTTCTTACTAGTCCATATATTATATGGAGTTGTAGAGACCTCCTAAGTTGGGACTCTATTTAGCAAGTAAACAGCTGTCTCGAGTGCGTAATCCCAAAAGAATTTGGGAACACTCACATGATTCATCATTGACCTAACCGTGTTCAACAAGGTTTAGTTTTGCCTTTGTGACATACCATTATGTTATGGCGTGTAAGGCGGAGTCCTTTAAGACAATATCCCATTGTCTCATAAATAATCCTGAAACTCTTAGCTTAAGTATTCATCATCTCGATCTAATCGAAGTATTTTAATACTTTTTCTAAGTTGTTTCTCTACTTCATGTCTAAATTCTTTAAAATTTTCAAAGACTTTAGACTTGTATCTCAATAGATACACATACATAAATCGTGAGTGATCATCGATGCAGATGATGAAGTAGCTATAACCTCCTCATGCATGAGTGGACATGGGTGCACATACATCGATATGTATAAGGCCTAATATGTCATTCTCTTGTTCACTTTTTCCCTTAAAAGGTAACTTAGTCGTCTTGCCTTTTAAGCATGAATCACATGTATCAAATAAATCAATTCAAATGATTCCAAAATTCCACACTTGTATAATTCGGACATACGTTTCTTACTTATTTGGCTAAGGCGACAATGTCACGTGTAAGAAGCTAATTGATTATCTAATCATATATTATTCTTTAGCTCACTTATGTCATTACATATATATGAGACACACCCGATATCTAATACGTAAGTGTTAAAAAAATAGTATGAGATCCAATATCAAAGATATCTAAAGGAAATAGGGCATCGGATGTCTTTCTCTTCTTCATGAACTCAAGATAAATCTTATCGTTTGTTCTCCAATGTCTCATCTTACTATAATGGTAACATGGGCCCTTTAGAGCCAATTCTTCTTTTTTGGCCTTGAGAACAATTCTCAAGTTTCAAAGTCAATCCAAGAAGTTCGACCCAGTCAGTTTGTTTATTTCCAAAGTCGAGCGCAAATTCAAAGAAAATATTTTTGATTCTAATAAACTAGAAAAACACAATTGAGCATATATGAAAGAGTTATTTTACTATGTTAATGTAAACAAGTTACATACACATATGTATCCCACTTATTTATCGAATTCAAGAATTTTTACTTTGAATTTGGGAGATCGTAAGTTTTCTCCAAGTGGATTGATATTCACAATAGATAAGAACAACTTTAGAGTGAGTCTAACAAGTCATTATTCGCTACAGTGGTAGGTATCACATATATCAATTATGTATCGCTTATACATAACTCCAAGTGGGTTGCCAATAATGTTAAAATTGAAAATACTAAATTAAAAAATTTAGTGGAGACTCAAAAATAAGAATTATAAAAAGTTTCTAGAAATTCAAACTTATTTTTGAATTATCTTGCAAGATATTTTTAAAAAAAAATGGCTTAAATTGGTATGTTAGAAATCATAAGGGTAAAATTGAAAAGATTTCAAGAAATAAAATTCTAAGAAAATATTTGATAAATATAATAGGTAAAAATTTATTTTAGGTTCCAAAATATGTTCTAGACTATTAAATTATCCTTATTTGCATACTAGAAATTAATTTATTTGAATTATTAACATTATTGAAAAAATTATTTTTTGTCAACTTTCTATTCAATTTTCTTTTGTTTTAAATTTTTTTATGATAAACAAATATGTTATCTATTAGTAGAAAAAAATTTGAAATTTTTTGACTATTACACAATGTTTTATGATTTTTTAAACAAAAATAGAAATTTTAAAATTGAAAATTTTCAGAGATTGATTTTTAAAAAACTTGATTTTTTAGCAGATGACCATTATATTTTGAATGTTTAGAAAAATTAGCAAATTATTTTGACGTTGATATCTATTTTTAATTATTTATTTTTCAAAAAATACATATTTCTATAAAAAAAATATTTTCTCACTATAAGAAAAATAGTTTTCTTGTAAATTTTTTTTCTATGATCAGATTATGTTTAATCTTGACAAAAAAATTCAGTATTTTTGAAATATTGTAAATAATTTTCAATTTTTTTGAAAAATATGGAGTTTAATTCTTAAAAATTATTTTATTTGAAAAAAATACGGTAACAATACACAAACTTACATGTTGTATGTACATCCCCTATAAAAAAAAAAATCTCTATTATTTTCATTCTTTTATATGATCAAAGGGGAGAATAAATGAGTGTTAAGTTAAGCAGGAGGACTTAATTACAAAATTTGTGTTATGATTATTTTTTTTACAATATAATTTCTTGTTTGTTTTTTTCCTAACTTTAACTCGGATTGATGCATATCAAAAAAGAGGAGATTGTAAGTATCCCAGGTTGATTTTGATATTGATCAATCGAGTTAAGTTAGGTATGTGTATTTGATGTCTTGTGTCTAAGTGTGTATGGACTTAGGAACACAAGAAGTCGAGTGGAAGACGTAGCGAGCGAGAATGATGGCATAGGAAGGGAGCCAATGGGCTCGGTGCATCCGAGGGACGAGGGGCTGCAGAAGAGTACACTGGTGGAGCGCGAAGGACGCACACGGTGCATCCAAGGGACGAGAAGCCAGGAGGAAATCTGCTAGAGGAGAAAATTAGAGTTGAGTTCGGGTGAGCTCAACTCCGGACGATCGGAGCATCACCCAAGCTAGCAGAATGAAAAATGGTCAACAACTGTAGTTGACCATTCCAGGCACGTCCATTCAATGGAAGCACCCTAATGACTCGAGGCGCCTCCGTTGTAGTGAGGCACTTCGGATGCCAACTGCTGGAGGCTCCTCGGATGACTCGAGGCGCCTCAAATGCCCAAAGAGCCGTTGCGGAGTGGATAAACAGCAGAATCCACGTCAGTTGACTCGATGCGCCTCGGATGGTTCGAGGCGCCCCCAATCCTCCAGATCAACAAATAATCCATTGCGACAAGGATAAAGTTTGCTCTGTTAAAGGCGCCCTCAATCAACTGAGGTGCCTCGGATGGCGTCACGTCAGCATAAAGGTTATTTCGACTAGAACTCTATAAACAGAGTTCTTACTCATTGTTTAGTACAACACATTCTATATTTCATTTCCAAGTTCATATTTACTGTTCGTATGCTCAACTATTATAAAGGGCTACTCCGCCTCCAATGTTTTTTCAAAGAAGGAGTGTTTTTAGTGAATCTTCTATTTGTCTTGGATTAACAACCACCAAGGTTATAACCAAATAAAATCTCTGCCTCTTACTTTCTTTTGTATGCATTTCTTTTATAATTTATTAGTGTGTCCTTGCTATGTCAAAGTAGCAAGAGAATTAAATTTTTATTGCAGGCTATTCACCCCCTCTAGTCGGCCCACCCGATTCTATACCTCCAACTGGATATACTTATCAGCTCTTTCTAATAGTTTTTCATAGTTAACTAGGGACTTCTTCACTAGAGATCTGAAAAGATCCTCGTCGGTTAACCCTTGGGAAAAAAACACTGGTTAAGATTTCAAAAGGAGTTGTGGGGGCATCCTAAATGACCCGATTGAATCATTGTAGATACTCTCAGAGTGTTTCTCGAGGTTTTTGCCTCATACTAAACAAATTGTGAGGTGTCTTCTGGTGTCGCTTGCTACTAGCAAATTGATGCAGGAAGGCTACTTTGAAGTCCGCAAAGGATTTTATGGAAGAGATAGAGAGATTACCGAACCAATATTGGGCTGAACCTGATAGGGTAATCAGGAAGACCTGACACTTAACACCATCTGCATACCTATTCAGCATGGAAGCATGTTCAAAATGAGCCAAGTGATCTTCATGGTATGATGACTCTGTGTATTCACCTAATTTTGGCTGACGAAAATGGAGGGGTAATTCTTGCTCAAGGACTCCTGTGGAAAAGGGTGTCTCTTGGATGATTTCTTCGTTGACAGCAAGGGCTTTTCCTTTGCGGTCATGAGGCAACGTTTCTCCCGCTCTTGATTCAGGTGAGCCTCCCCTTGGAAGTTGCACGCCCCCATTGATTGAGACCACAACTAGTGGGGTTTCCCTCGCGGGAGGAGGCGCACTGGCACAGGGAGCAATGCCTCCCGCTGGTGGGGACTGTAGAAATGAGTGCTACTGCAGGAATCCTTGCAATGCCTTGAATATCATTTCGCTCACATCCTCTTGTGTGAGGGATGTTACTCCGCCGCAGTTCCTCTCCTCCCCAGAGTCACGATTGTCAGCGGTTCTTTTAGTGTTAACTATCGCAACATCTTAGCTCAGTTTTCCCACAGATGTCATGGTTGGTCAAGCCATCAGTCAACGAACAAGCTAATGTGCACTCTCCTTGGAGATCATCGGTGATGAAGGATGAGAAACCTAAAAGGTACTCAGAAAGAGAGTTAGAATGACACCGGGAATGGATCCTGGTAGGCCGCTCCGACGCTCAAGTTAGGGTTAACTCAAGGGGAAAAATGTAGCAAGAAGAAGAAGAAGAAGAAGAAGATGGTGTTGAGAGGTAGAACCTATTACAGTTGGAAAAAATTAGCCCCTTCTTTTTACCTTCGTGAGCGTATATATCATCTTCAAGAGAGTATCTCCACGTTAGCTATAGTATCATCATGGTGGGAACCAAGGAGGGGATTAGATCTAACCACCGTTAGCTGCCCCTCCATCTGTCAACGCCACATGTTTGTAAGAGAGCATCTAAGAGACTAAACCTGACAACCTCATAACCTCCCACCTATTCCCAAGATGCCACGAGTCTGAGAATATTTCTTATTATTATCAAAAGGTTTGTTACCAAGTGTAGGCTTGGTTTGAGGATGGCAGAGTCACTGCCTGTGTCGAATGACATGTCTAAACTATTGCCAAGATAATCATAATGACTAAGAGAGTTTATGTCTGAGATAGTAGCCGAGACTGAGAGAATCTGTGTCTGATACAATAACCAAGACTGAGAGAGTCTATGTCTGAGACAATAGCTGAGACTGAGAGAGTCTATGTCTGAGACAATAGCTGAGACTGAAAGAGTCTATGTCTGAGACAATAGTTGAGACTGAAAGAATTCATATTCAAGACAATAGCCGAGACTGAGAGAGTTTATGTCTGAGACGATAACCAAGACTGAAAAGGTCTATGTCTAAGACAATAGCTGAGATTGAAAGAGTCTGTGTCTGAGACAATAGCTGAGACTGAGAGAGTCTATGTATGAGACAGTAGCCGAGACTGAGAGAGTTTATGTCTGAGACAACAGCCAAGACTGAAAGAGTCTTTGTCCGAGACAACAACCGAGACTGAAAGAGTTTGTGTTTGAGACAATAGCCGAGACTGAGAGAATCTGTGTCTGAGACAATAGTCGAGACTGAGAAAGTCTATGGTTGAGACAGTA
>JBBUKS010043019.1:0-10493 GCA_038050645.1 Hedychium gardnerianum | reverse complement strand
TCTGGAGGCGCGCGTGATCCTTTCGACACGGCCGCAGGGGTCGCGCGACCCCTCCGGTGCGGCTGTGGGGATTGCGCGACCCTTTTGCAGCGGTCGCGAGGGTTGCGCGATCCCTCCACGGCTGTCGCTGTCGCTGGCCTTGGTGCCGGGTCGGAAATGTTTCGCCCGTTTCGACGTGCTCGGCACGAGATTTAAATCCATGGTTAGGATTATATCAAATATTTAGTGTTTCATCTAACCTCTTAGTTTTTAAAATATATTCTTATTATTGTTTATGTAGATGATGTGCTTTCATTTGTTAGTGATTGACATCTGTAGGAGTTGCAAAATTGGAAGCATACTTTTAAGGTTAATATGGAAATTGTTCACATCTTGGAATACAAAGGGTTTGCAACTATATTCCTATAACAACTACACAAGTTTGTGCAAAGATATTATGAAAACTTTGCTTATTGATGATATTTTTGATTGGAGAACTTGTTAAGGACTAGGTTAGCAAAAGTGCTAACTAACCAATAGAGCTGAGGTTTTTATTGGATTGCATAGTCTCTCAAATAAATTAACAATTACTCTCTACATGATTCATCTTCTTGTGGAACATTGGATTAACGTGATAGCTTGATTATTGTAATACAACTTCGCTCTATGGGAGTGTATATCAACTTGATCATCAATTGTTTGAACTAGACTAACTCACATATTGTGATCATAGCATTATGCTCCATCTCTACACTTGATTCGGCTATGATAGTCTATGTTTTGTACTTCCAAAAAATTAGATTACCTGTATTAGAAGAATGCAATAACTTGATATGGATCGTGTTTCTATGGAAGAACTTGCCCAACCAATATTAATTGTACCCAAAATTTCAAGAGATTTTTCACTGTAGTATTTATTAAGGTACTATAGAATTTCCAAGATTGCCTCCCAATGATTGTGCTATTGGGATCTTAAGAATGGATAACACTAATTGTAAATTAGATGGTAGGCATGGTAATTTAGTCTCTTTATCAAACTTTTATACTTTCCTAGATTATATAGTGGCTACCTTTTCATTAATACATGAGGGTCTATGTGATTGTGAATTGTTTTTGGTTCCTAGTATATCCACCTTCTTAAGCATGTCAAATACATACTCATGTTTTCTGTTGGAAGATATTTGTATCAAATAAATCTCAAGATATTTGTATTTCTTCATGAGTAGACAACCTTTATACTGACGAAGTATTTGAGTTCTTTCAATTCTTTAATCTGAAAATGATAGAGTAGGTAGTCTTTTAGTTATGTGATCCAATTGGAATTACTAGTAGTCTTGAACACTAGCTAGTCACTTTTTGAGTAGCAAAAATTTGCACTACTAAATCTTTTAAACAGCTCTTGGAGATTGCTTTAGCCTATACAACTATTTCTTCAATTTGCACATTGGTTAGTCACTTCTTGAATAACAATTTGTGTAAGCATCCTTGGTGGTAAAAGGTGAAACTGTCACCTCAGTGACCCCTCCAAGATGGTCCCCCATTATCCGGAAGGGAGGTAAATCACGGGTGGCTACTAGCCTTTGAATAGTGACCATGCATGGGGGAGGGCAGGAACCTGACAAGCATTGCGTTGCCAAGGATTGACCTCTAGACCTCTTGGTGGCAAAATCACGTGCAATGGCCATCTGCTCGTCCCGTGGGTACTTGTGTAAGCGTCCTTGATACTACAGTTGATGAAGGGATCAGTGAAAGATATTTGCTAATATGAGAAAAGAGACAAATGTAACTAATCTTTAGTCATAGGAGAAAGTTTCAAGATGGTCCACACTATAAATTTGTGTGTTTCTCATAACTAGCAAGCAATTTTTTGAGCTAGTTCATAACACCATCAAGAGTACATCTAATGGTGGAGGTTCACTTGCAACATACCTTCTCAGTAGAAAAAAAACTAACTTTCAAATGCTGTTAGAGTGGAGAGAATCCATCTTGTTAGCTATGACTTGCCATCTACCTAGATTAGAAAGAGCCTTTGGGATAATTTAAGAAATTCACTTTGAAGCTTAAGAGCATACAAAACAACAAGAACCACCAAGTCTTTATCCCACTAAGTGAGGTTGATTATATAAATCCTCCTACGCCATTGGGCTTGATACCTTAGTATATCATCCTCTATATTTAAATGAATTTTTGCTAACCAAGTTTCTTTGGTCTCTCTTTCTCGATTAATATGTGTATTTGTCACAATCTCACATCGCCTAAGTAGGACATTTATTGATCACCTAAGTACTTAAACATTCCATTTTAAATGCATCTCTCGGAGTTTCTCTCAATAGGTGCAACCTCAACTTTCTCTAATATTTTCAGTTTTTATTATGTCCATCCTTGTATATTCGCACATACACTTTAACAACCTCATCTCTGCTACTCTCATTTTTTGCTCGTATGCTCGCTTCATAGCCCAATAATAAGCTCCATATAAGTCTAATCGCCATTTTTAAAATTTCCTTTTAAGTTTTAAAGGTACCTATGGTCACAAAGAACAACTTATGCTCTCTTCTATTTTAACCATCTTGCTTGTATTCTCAAAATGAATGACACAATGAGGATAAGAAAGTAAAATACTTGGTGTAGCATAGGATTGAGTGACAAAATGAGTGTAAAGTAGAATAGTGTTGAGTAGCTTCGCAAAGAGAAATAGAAAAATTCAAATTAGAATTTGAGACAACAATACGTAATTAGAGGGCTAGAGAGTCTTGTGGAAGTGATCAATTATTCTCAGGTCTGTGTTTTGGGCTGTACTCTGAACTATGGTGGCAAGTGATGAGAATGGACAATGGATAATAAACAAGTCATCTACTTAAAAACAAGGACTAAAGAAAGGAGTTAATTTAAAAGATATATTTAGAGATATATATATATAGTGTCATTATAGAGAGTAACAATATTAGTCTTTTTGGAGATAGGAGTAGCCAAGAACAACACATGTAATGGATTTGGAATAATTTGTTTCGTCCAAGGGATAAGAGAGGTATCTCTAAACACCTACAGGACAATAAAGAGCACCACGGGGAAAGAATGGTGGAAGGAACCTTATCATGAATAGAAGAGAGGACCATATGCAATTGATAAGGGAGCATGAAATAAGGATGACATCACGCAGAATGAGTGGGGAACATGTGCTTGTAGAAGCAAAGTAGATTCAACTTAACTAAATGATAATTCTTCCTTTTTACAACAAAATTCTACCGTGAGTTGTGAGAGGTGAGAGAAAGAAGGCTAGTGAAACTATCCATCACTGAAAAAATTGATTGAAAAGTATTAAAGAAGGATTCCTTAGCATTATCACTGCAAAGAATTTTAATAAAGTATAACAGAAAAGTATAGGGAAAGTTCAAAATATTTTTCATTAATCACCATATCATATTAAGCACCATATCATTTAATTTATGAATGAAAGTAGAAGTGCTTGAATCTATGACCGGAATTGACATGCTTCAAAGCCTCAACATTAGAATGAATTGAAGTAACATGTGCAAAGATGCACTTATGGACACTTTGTTGGGGAATGACGACTTGGCATGCTACTCTAAATGACTTGACTCACACTCAATGTACAAAAAACATACAAATTAGGATCCATTTGTTTTAAACTCAAGATTATGATAACCATGATGATTGTGTATTTGAATAGGTGATGAGGCCACTGGAAGAGTAAAAGATGATGGTTTATTATCTAGTTGGTAAAATCTGTGAGACTTATACATTACACCAATTACTTTTCTAGTCCTTGAATCTTGAATGAAAATATTGGTGATGTTAAATTAAAATATAGAGGATAAGGATAATGCAAGTGAAATAGTAATATTTCTAATGCTCTTATGCATTGAATGAGTCCCATTAACTAGTATGACATTAGTAAGACATGAGTGTGGTGCAAGGTTAGAGGAATATAAGAGGTTAACAAAAATGTGTTTAGTGATTTGAATATGGAATTCAAGAGAATGATTTAGATGTATGATATACGTAAACATTGGTGTAATTTTATATAGAGTTAAGCTAACTAACTAGGAAGAGGTGCTGGCAGTAGCTTAGTATTGAAGAAAGCTGGAATAACCCTCAGTAAAGATTACAAAAACTACAATATTGCTACCAAGACTAAACTAGAATAGATGTGAGCAAATGGAACTATGTTATGTAACAGTTTTTAACCGTTGCACATATTGTGGGTAAGTAATGACTAGTTGAATATTCATGAAAAGAGTAGAAGAAATCTTTGACATCCCAAATTCCCCATAGTGGAAGCATATAAGTCTATCCTATCCACTAGAATGGTCTCCATGACCTTGCTGATGGCCTCTATTGCCTTGAGGCCCTTCAATTGCAACTACGTTGTTAGAGTGAATTTGTTTTAAGTGGAATCAGGCATATGACCTTAACATTTGAAGTGATTTAACAGATCATTTTAAGATTAGTAGTAAAAGTTTAATATTGACTGATGAGTATTGTAAATGGCGGTAGGCGGTGGCGGGGCGGTAAGTGATCGCTTACCGCCTCGGCTACCTAGGCGGTTAAATTTTTTTTACTATTTTTTATGCATAATATTATAAATAGTTATCATTCTTTATGTGCTTAGGCGGTGCTTCATCTGATAAACTCCTTCCTTAATAAGGCTCTTACACAATTTGCATGTGATCCAATCTCTTTTTTCTTTGCAATACAACACCTCATAATCCAAAATAATATCACTAGACTTTCGTTTCAATTCCACGTTGTTTCTCATTTTCCGCCATTAATCTTCAATAATCAAATAAAAGATCAAAAACTAGAACAAGAACTTACTAGAAATATATAAAAGCTAACCTAGTATGCTGGTGACGGTAGCAGGCGGCGGTGGGGCGGCGTGGTGGTGGTGGGGTGGCGTGGTGGTGGTGGGGGTGGTTCTAGGTGGAAGGAGGTGGGTTGTGGGTAACTTGGTGGGTTGATGGAGTTATTTATGTCTTGGAAGCCTCATCTTTGACTGCCGAAAGCAACACCTAAGGCAAAGGCGGTGCGGTTGATGCCCGCCTCCCACCTAGGTGGCCGCTTCGGCCGCCATTTAGAACATTGTGACTAATGTGTGAGTTCATCTAGGTGTCTAATTGCCACAATTAGAATAGATTGCTAACTGTATCATAGTCCTGAAAAATGTCTCCCAAATATAGGTCTTAAGCTTAACAAAGACACCTTTCAATGTCAAACAAAGGAACAATGTAGGCTCGAGAGGTTACTGACCATAGGTGCACGAACAAGATGTTGTTCTCTATTGAAGAATGGCACAACAAGGTCTGATGAAGTTGTTCATAGGTGCATCCGAAAGGGGAGGTTACTGACCATAGGCGGTCGAACTCGCATGATATAAATCCTTATCAACAATCTGTGCAAAAGGGTCTCGTACTTAGAGATTTCACACACAAAGCGGAGGGTGATATCAAACTCAAACTGCACAAAAATAAGTCATGATGTGGAGCCATCAACAATGATTGAGAAAGCCATGGTGTGAAGACATCAATGATGGTCATGTGGTATGGATAAATTGGGTATCACCATTACAACTGTGACACTGTCTTAAGGTTAAAGGGGAAATTATCAAGCTTTTTCACCCCTAGTTAGAGGAATCTCCTCTACCTATACCCATATTCATTATTGTAATTTTACAATTACACATTGGAATATATGGTATTGACAATTAGGTCCCTAAGTTATACGTCTACTTTAACACTTTAGAATCAAGAATTTGAGTGATTTGAAGTACCTTCTACTTACAGAGGATCCTTATTAATAGGGACCATTTATATCTCACGACAAACGTGTACTTGTATGCTTGAGGAAGTTTGGATACTATCAACTATATTTGTTGGCACTCTTATTATTTAGATAGTTTGGGTTAGTACGAGTGCCAATAAATATAGCTAATAGTATCCAAGCTTCTTCAAGCATACTAAATTTGGAGATTAGTTGGTAAATTTGATTAGAGACCTGACATCTCATTTGCTATTAGTGTGAGTAGCTGATTTTTTATTTTCATGCCAGCACCATTGGAAGGCAACTCTATAAATTCTTCAGTATTTAAGGATGCTTCTAAGAAGCATCTCCTATATCATGATCGTAGTCTTATACTAATTAGAGCATACACAAATACAAATTGGGTACAATTTGGGTAGGTTTCCCCTTAGACAATATGATGTTTTGGAAAAGACCATGGCGACTAGATGAAGCCTAGAGGTAGAATATAAGGTTGACTGATTTTTACATAGGAGCATAGCATAAAATAATGAACCTATATTGTGATAATCTGGCTATAATGCTCATTGTCATTAATCTTGTCTTCTATAAAATAATAAACCATAGGAATAAATTACTTAGAGAAAAAAAATGCAATCTAATAAGTTCATTATTACTTCATTTGCTTGTTTTGATGATTACAGATGTCGTCTAATTTGTTAAATGGTCGTAGAATCAAATATCTCTATAATAAACTATGATTTTACAATATCTTTTAACCAACTCAAGAAAGGGTGCTGAAGGACCTATTTGAGATATTTTGCAAAGCTGTAATAAGATAATACAAAATAAAAAAAGAGAGGCCTATTACATAAAGTAAAACCATTTCTCAATCGAAAGTAGTTCTACAAAGGGTAGGTCCATGGTTTAAAATTTTGAATTTTCACACTTTGTCTAGAACGATACTATTTCAGTACCATGCTAGCATTTCAATGTGTGATGCTGACGAACAATTAGTGGGGAAAAAGGAAAGAGATGAAAAAGAAGAAGAGAATATGGCTATATATCTAAGTTTTGTGTTCTATTTAGAATGATACAATTTTGACATTAAATGGTTTCGACATTTCAATTCATATAGATGTGTTTTTTAACATGTTAAGGGGTGTCAAATGTCAATATGATATGATACTTATTGACACAAGGACATAGAATATATTTTCTTTGTTGTGTGCTGATTAGTATCGAGTTTTGATAATTTATCAAAATGAATACGTTTCGACCGTGTTGCTCGACACAATACGAGATTTCAAACCATGGGTAGGTCTACATGTGGAGGTGATTGTTTAGTAAGTCATGAGTGGGCAGGGGATAATAGTGATCCTTCACATCTATCGCATAGATAGTTTCTATCATAAGCATGGCTCAGGGGCTTGCACTATTGAAGGAAGAATTAGAGTTTGCATGCATTATGGTAGTAAACCATGCTTTCTCGTCTTGAAACCGTATGCAATTTTGAGACAATTTAAATTTAACATTTTGCTGATTGTCGTGTCACCTGCAAATCTTTTTTTTCTTTGTTTTTGTTTTCATTATTTGTTTTTGTTTTTGGCGAAAAATACTCATGATTATAGTGTAAAATACCTTATAATATAAGAACAATGTAACATTTTGTTTCCTCTGGAGTCTAGGATGGCATTTTGTTGCCACTTTTGTTTTGTTGCAGATCTCTCTAGGTTATGGATTAATTGGTTTCCTTCCATTTAATTTGACAACTGCTGAATGTTGCTCACAAGGAAGCATGTCATAGCCTAACAGACCTTCTCTACATAAGCTGACAATTGGTACATTAGGATGAGGCTAGCCATATCACCACACTGAAGGTGGAGTGTAACTTAGCTACAAATCCATTAGTCAAGTGTAACATAGTCACCCATGATTGTGCTCCTAGCCTGTCCTAGTTGATCAAATTCCACAACCACTTGCCCATCCACTGGATCACCCCTTGACTTAGTCAAGTGCCTAATCACTCATGCCATCCCCTTGGCTTGGGCAATCTTCCCCGTCGCTCGACATAATTAATCTCAGCTACAATCCTTGCTCATTGTAGTTGCCAGTCAATTGTTGCAACTACTTTTACACCTGCTAGTTGCTAATGTTGATTGTAAATTGGAGATTTTATTCAGGTTTCTATTGCTATAGTGTTGTCCATGAGAGCGATTTTGATTCCTCTTTGAAGTATTTTTGTCGGCGTAAATGAAGAAGAGCTCCTAGTAAATGGAGCTCTGCTCTTTTCTCATGTTGATCCACAAGGGTAAACAAGTTATATGGGCACTCCAACTTAGGAAATGATTTGATGCCATCACGATTACTTCAAGGGTTAATATCTTGAGTTGAGTCGAGGTTTTGGTCCACAGTTGGCTTGAGATGTGCTGTTGTTGCCTAGTGCGGTGCTTGAGGTCTGCCAAAGACAAACAACAAAAGAGGAGAGATGAATGAGAGGAGAAAAAAATATCTGAAATATCTCTATATAACACAAGAAGAAGACACTATGAGTACCCCAAGGTTGTCTTAGGCGGCGATGAAGTAGATGAGGGTCTTAGAAGTATTCACATGTGCCTTAGTAGATTGAAGTGATTGTTGAATGGTTGCATGCATCTTAGGAGCTCAAGAAGGGGTCACACGTGTCTTGAAAGCTTGCGGAAGTCTTAGAAGCTTGTGATTTCTTTGCCAACCTTGAATGAAGTCGCTAACGATCTCGAGCAAAGCTATTATTCTGTTTGTTAGTCTTGCGGAGGTCTTCGCCGTGATGCAGAAGCCACCATTGCTATCTTAGGAGTCTCATGAAGTTGTCGCCATGTTGTTGTTCGGTTTCATTGCCTCGAGCATGTATTGTGTGCTGATCAACCCACTGAATTAGAAGTTTCGTCTGACATAGAATGAAATTTTAATCCCTAGTTTAGACAACATGAGTATGTCTATAATGAACACTTGGCATTCTAAAAAATATTTCGATTAAGTTGACTAAGCTTGATTTCATTCGACCAATTACTATTATGTGAGGGTAATATGTGTTATATTCAGACTAATTGTTGCTTAATTTCCCAATACAATAGAGTTAACCATTGCTAAGCAAAGGTTTCTCACATAAGACACCGTATCCAAGCACCATATCCTAATTTGTTTATAAGTTTGGTTCTTGTTGTCAACTTCTCATGAATTATTGGTTTGTCTAATTGTCACTTAAATTACAAGACAATTAACCATTGCTAGGCAAAGATACAGTATTCAAGTACCATATCCTAATTTGTTTATAAGTTTGGTTCTTGTTGTCAGCTTCTCATGAATTATTGGTTTGTCTACATACCCAGTATGATCTGAGTATTGTTATCGGTTCCTTATTACTTTTCTTAAATTGTTTTGGTTCCACTAATTTTTCAACAAGTTTAAATGGTTGATGCCAGCATGCTTCTTTATTGGATTGCAAAGTATATGTAGCAGTTAATTTGATATTTTTTTGTCTGGGTATGAAATTCTCTGGTTATGGAAATGCTGAAATTTTATGAATTTTGAATTTATGGGTTTGTTTTCTAGCAGGCTTGTTTTCATTTTAAAGTGTGATATTCACGCTGATGCTTGGACATGCATGTTTAAGTAAATCTCTTTCTTTATCTTTTCAGATTAACACTTCATTGGCAAATGGAGACACTTCATCTTTAAGAAAACTTGTTACAGAAAAGATGTATTCTGTAAGTTCCTTTTTCCCTCTATGGATCTTTTTGTATCTTTTGTAATATTTGCCTAGAACTTCTATTCATTTATTGTTACTATATTGAAGACCTTGAAGAATGAAATCAAGCGGAGGGATTCAATGTGGAATTCAGTTTACTGGGAATTAGTTGAACCTGTGCCTAGCATTCGGACTTTGCGTGCTCGAATGGTAAGATTTATTAGATTCATTGGTTTTATCCTCTATATTTCTATGATTTCATAAATTACCCTAGTGGCAATTCTAGTGCTTAGACTCTTTATCCCTTCCATAACCATGATGGATATTAATGCTCAATGACAAAACTATAGAGTTTTCTAGAAATAGATGTGTTGGACATGTAAATCCACACGCCATGTTGATCAACACTCCTGTTGAATACTTGTATCTGATTTCAAGAAACTTAGGTTGGCAATGACAACAAGAACAGTGAACAAAATGCAAAGTTAAGACGAAACCTTACCAAACGACTGTTTTTGTTCTTTCCATCTCATAGATGGTTTCACTTGTTTATAAAGTGTTTCTTTGAATATCTAGGCTAATTTCTTATTCATGTCTATTGTTTAACTTATGATCAGATTGGTTTGGACAAAGATGATCTCGATAAGGCTTTTGTACAACTGACACTTGAAATCACAGCAAAGCAGGTGAATTCTGAATAAATGATTTTTTTATTAAAAAAAATGCCTTTGGATTACTATGACATGGCATCTTCTGATGTTCATTGGTTTTCACTAGTTGAGATTTTATTCTATATGTTGCTGGAAGAAATAAGGGTTTTTGTTTTTTCTAAGCAATACCATGGAGTTATTAGTGTAGTATGTTTGGTGAGATTTGGCCTGAATAAAAGGGCAAACCAACCCGGTGCACGAAGGTCCCACTAATGCAGGGTCCCACGAATCCATGAGTATCAACCAAGGTTTAAAATCTCGACCCGTGTCGAGGTTTCGGTTTTGGATCGGAACGATACGGTTTCGGTATCGTATCG
>JBBUKS010043008.1:0-10494 GCA_038050645.1 Hedychium gardnerianum | reverse complement strand
ATTCCACAACCAGTTAGGAAAAGAAGAGTTGAAGTTGTTGAAACAAAGATCAAGAGTTGTGAGAGAAGTGAGGTTGACAAGTATAACAAACGTGCTCTCAATGAATTTGACATATATGTACTAATCAATTGGGTTCTCCTTAAATTCAAATGAGATAATCATTTGATCAAATTTCTGGCACTATTGACGGGATGCATGTTTTAAACCATAGATTGACTTCTTTAATTTACATATTACGTACTTTGAATCCTCAGACTCAAAATTTTCTGATTACACCATGTATATAGTTTCCTCAATATCACCATTGAGGATGCAGTCTTTACGTCCATCTGGTATAACTCTAAATCAAAATGAGCTACAAGTGTCATGATTACCTTAGGGGAGTCTTGTATCGATACGGGCGAGAAAGTCTCCTTGTAATCAATGTCCTCTTTCTGAGTGAATCCCTTGGTAACAAGACAAGCCATATACTTTTCGACATTGCCCTTTGAATCTCGTTTGGTTTTAAATATCCATTTACAACCAATGAGTTTCGTACCTTCTAGCAATTCGATAAGTTCTCAAACATCATTGTCTCTCATAGACTTCAACTATTCTTGCATGATGTTAATCCACCTTTAAGGGTTAGAACATTATTTGACTTCTTGGAAAAATATAGAATCACTTTCCAACCCTATGTCAAACTTGTGTTCTTAGAGATAAACATAATCACGGGTAACAGTGGATCTCCGTTCACTCATGGATCGTCGTAAAGACACTTGTGTTTGAGGTGGTTGAGATAATTGCTCATCAATATGAGGCAATATCTCACTTTGAGTGGTAGGTTCCTCCAATTGCATTAGAGATTATACGGGAATATCTTGATTCACTACTCCTACTGGATGTGCAATATCCATAATGTAAGTTATGGTCATTATACCGCTACTAATTATACTAGTAGTGACCACAGGAGGATCACTAAAAAATACTTCCCTAACCTTAGCACTCTCACTATCCTCAATGAATTTGACATTTTTCATTTAAAGAAGGATCTATTAGAGGGATCATAAAATTTATATCCCCTTGACTTTTCAGAGTAGCCTACAAAATTATAGCTTACAGTTTTTGTGTCCAGTTTCTTTTCATGAGGCATGTAAGGCCTAGCCTCAAATGGATAACCTCAGACGTATAAATGTCTAATACTAGACTTCATACCCGTCCAAATTTTGTATAGGGTTTTAGTGACTACTTTACTAAGTACTCTGTTAAGTAGATCAACTAAAATCTTGAGTGTCTCACCCCACAAAGACTCCGGTAAAAAAGTAAAAAATCATCATACTTCTTACTATGTCCTTTAGGGTACGATTGTGACGCTCAGCTACACCATTTTGATTGAGAGTACCAGACATTGTATACTAAGGAACAATCCCAAACTCAGCAAGATAATTCGCAAAAGGTCTTAGATATTGTTCACCTAATTCATCATATAGACCGTAATATTCACCTCCACGATCAGATCTAACGAATTTAATTTTCTTACTCAGTTGATTTCAATTTCGATTTTGAATTTGAACAAGTCCAACGATTGCGACTTTTTGTGAATAAGGTACAAATAGCTAAATTGTGAGTAGTCATGTATGAAGCTAAAAAATATGTATGTTCATTCCAAAATGCCTTAGGGAATAGTCTACAAATGTCTGTATGTATTAGCTCCAAAACATCACTACAACGACTTGCTCTTTTATTTTTTTATTAGTGGTCTTTCCCTTAACGTACTCTATGCAAACATCAAAGTCTGAAATATTAAGGGAATCAAAAATTTCATATGACATTAACTTTTCTAAGTATTATTTGGATATATGTCTTAAATATCTATATCACATCATGAAAGAATTCTCGTTAGTCAAATTATGTTTCGTACCTACACGGCTCTTATAAAATCAAGTAAATTAAAAAATAATTATATATAAAATACATAACTATCAATTAGGCATATAATTTAATTATTATGGTATTCATAATATGAAGTATACAATTTTTTTTAAAAAAAGTTTATATAAAAACTTAAAAAATTGACAAACGGTTAGTTTATTTATTTTTCGCCTATATTGATTTTTGCCTTTTACTCCTAATTTTACCTATTTTATATATCTTATTTTTAAAAATAAACTAGTTAATTGGTTTGTTGTCCATGCATTTTTTTTAATAATGAAAAGGTTATGAGGTAATTATCTCTAAATGTTCTTTATTTAATCTTCTACAAGAAAGTTTACAAATTACCTACTAAACTAGCTTTTAACTAAAAGATTAAAAGATCTCGAGCATAATTGGCTTTTAACTAAGATTGACAAAAAAATAAGAAAAAAAAACAATTAAATTTTAGTTAAAACTAAATTGGATGTCAAAGAATAAGGAAAAAAATAGATGATATATTTGTAATTATTTAGACCCCTGATGTATTTTTTATTTAAAAAGTAAATTAAAATTTAATTAAGTGTTAAAATAAAGATAATGTTGTGTAAATTTTTATTGCCAATTTTATTCTCACCCTACTCAGTTTTATTTTTTAAATAAATATTAATGAGTATTAAAAAAATTATATAATTGTTAAAGGTAATAACATAAAATGCATCAATTTTAGCAATTAATTATATTTTAGTCGATTTAATTCAGTAAAATAAGGAATTGAGAGTTAAGATTAGTTTAGAGTTTAGGCTAAATAAGAAAAATTTATGCAAATTTTTGGTGATTGTTATAGAGTATTTCTAAAATTTTATAGAAATTTGGAGCTTATTAATAAATGGAGCTTTTAATTATTTACTTATTAATAAAAAAATCTTTAAAAAATCTTAGAAAGTATTTTATAATAGTATTTATGAAAAGTAACTAAAAATAAGATGAAAAAAATGTAATTCTTGAAAAACATTTTGAAGTTAAAAAAATTGAATTAATGCAATAATTTGGTCTTCTTAAAGATTTCCATAAACTTTTAAAATCATTAAAATATCCCTAAAGCTTCATTTACCACTCATTACTTTTAGCAATTTACAACTCAGAAAAAAAAAATTAGAACAAAAATTCATTTTACCTTTAAAAATTTTTAATTTAAAATTAGCAAAGTTGAGATAATGATTAATAATTTTGTGATCTAGTTGGAGAGATTTAACACCATGTACAAGCAACCCATCTATGATTATATCCACATTTAGATGCATGCACAAGAATCCATGCAACACGCACATTGAGTGGACTTTTACTAATTGACATGAAATGGAAATGACATAAGTGTATCCTTTATGTCATTGCTTACATTGACTTCATAACCATATTATTTCATTTGCAAAACATCACAAACATTCATTATGCTTACAACGATTGTTGCATTCATCATTACCTTTATTTTTTTCTAAAAAAAATCTAACATAACCATATTAAAATCTAACGATTCTAATATGAAAACTACTGATTGCTTTATTTTTTTTCTAAAAAAAACTAATCATTCACTATTCTATTCAATCTTTTCTTGATTGTCATATAAATTTTATCATAAATTTCATTGACCTTCTTAAAATAAGAGTACCTCCATTTTTTCTCAAATAATAGAAGGACAAATACACTCCACAATCCAACAAAATATCCAAGTGTGCAACTAAGATACATTGATAACATTGGTGGCAACATTGCATGTCCTCGCTTATCACATTGGTGTTGTTCCCATGAAAGCAATTCTTGTTTATTATGTCTCCACAAAGATAAAGATTGTCAATATAAATTGTTACATCATCTAATGTTTGAAGCTGATGCCCAGAGGGAATGTTTCCTGATAAGTTGTAATGAGACAAGTTCAAATGGTTCAAAGCATTTAGTTTTGACAAGCTTTGAGGAATAGCCCCTGATAAATTATTGAAGGACAAATCTAGAGATTCTAATGAACTCATATCACCGATACTATCTGGGATCTTGTATTTGAAGTAGTTCCTTGATAAATTTAAATTGTAAAGTCCAACAAGATATCCTAGTTCTTCAGGATTCTCATCCGTCAAGCTATTATTTGAAAGGTCTATACTCTTGACTTGACAAAGAATAGATGAAAAATTAAGTTAGTCTCCTTTTGTAACCAAAGTAATGTCTTCACTTAATATCAAAATTTTGCCTTCGAGTTCTACTATTTCTTCAAAGAAATAAGGTGATGGTGTTGATGTTGGAATTATTATACTGAAATGTTCAAAGGAACGTGGTATTGAACCAGATAATTCATTATTTGCAAGGTCGATAATTTGTAGATCTCTTAAATATTTAAGTTGTGGATCAATATTTTCATCAAACATATTTCACCGTAGTAGAAGAATGCCTAAATAATGTCAACTTTGACCAATCCACAAAGGTATATTTTCAGAGAATTTATTTTCACCAAGATCAACAACCAATAACCGAGTGCAATTTTACAGTTATGATGGAAGATGCCCTTATAGATTATTGTTATTCAAGTGCAAGAACTTAAAGCCGATCAAGTTTCCAAGAGAGTTTGGAGTTTCACCAAAGAACATATTGTTTCCCAAATTAATATATTCAAGAATTGAATTATTTTATCAACATTGAGGAATTTTTCCATATATTTGATTATTTGATATGTCGAGACACTTAGGTTTATAAGAATTGCAGACATTCGATGGAATGCTTCTCATGAATAAGGCTGGTGGTCGTAGTCCCGAAAATACATTATTGGATAGATCTAGTAAATTTAGGTTGGGTGGCAAGTGAGGAATTAGACCTTCAAGTCGATTTGAACCAAGATCTAAAAAATTTAGTATAATCAAATTTTGTAGGGATGTTGGTGGCAAAGTACCACTAATTTTGTTGTAGGAGAGATCTAGAAAAGTAAGATTAAAACAGTGGAACTCAATAATTTCACCCTCGAATGAATTAGAAGAGAGGTCAAAATCATTTAGGTTGACTAGTTTCCAAATCTCAATTGGTATTGGTCCAGAAAGTGAATTAAGAGAAAGAGAAATACTATTTAGAGTAGTCAAATTTCCTAACTCACCAGGTATTGGACCACTTAGTGAACAATTATTAAGCCATAGTGTAGATAAGCTTCATAGATTCATAATCACATCAGGAAAAGGACAAGAGAGCCGATTGTAGGAAAGATCAAGATATGTGAGGCCAATTAAGTTGTCAATTTCGGTAGGCAGTGAGATTCCTCAACCAGTTAGGAAAAGAAGAGTTGAAGTTGTTCCCACCAAGATTAAGATCCACAAGGGAAGTGAGGTTGAGATGGAAACTAAGAGAAAGAGGGATATTAATTTTACAATCATATAAATGTAATTGTTGTAGGGAAGGTACCATGTTGACGGTTGATATCCAATTATATATGGGAGGCAGCGCTGAGATTCAAATACGACATGCCTAGATATATCAAAGAAGAAAGGCTATCATCTTAATTAATTAGGTGGATTGTTATTCTGATGGCAACAGGTGAAATGCTCGTCTCCAGCACTCCGAGGTGGATTGTTATTCTCAGCTAGCTACAATGGCAATGGCAATGTCTACTTATGCTGAAATTGTCATGCAACTGGCCAATAAATCGGTCGTTTTCTTCTGTAGAAAGTAGAGCCGTGAAAATTGACAATAATGATGATAAACCGGTCGGTTTTACTTATTTTAAGTCTATTTATTTACTTATTAAGTTTACTTAATCTTATTTATTCTTATCAAGATCGAACAAGTTCAAGTTTTTTATTGAGCTCAACTAATAACGTTGTTATCCTTATAAAATTAGGTTAAATATTTATCTAATATATGAAATTTATATTATTTTTTATTTTAACATATTATAAATAATTTAAAAATATAAAATTTATAAATTACTACATTTTTATTTATTTAAATTAATACATATATATATATATAATTAAATTTTACATGAATTAATATATAAGTTTATTTATAAATTCTTCATCTACTTTTGTGTTTACTTATTCTATATATATACTTTTGTACTATTAAATGAATATAAATAAATTTTATTAAAACGAACATGAAATTTATTCATAAACGTCCAATTTATTTACCATCCCCAACACCAATTTTGAGCACAAGGATGCCCCAACACCAATTTGCAGGGCGACAAGTCACATTCAACCTCCTCCGGTAGTGATAAATGAATCCATTTGATGCAATTGTTCTTCAAAATGTGCACGATAATATAATTTCTCCACCAAGAATGAGGGGATTCGATCATGATAAATTAAAGCTATAACTAATGGAAAAATTAACGTGGACGAGATGGAAGTGGCCTGCATGGTAAGATGTGGATAGTCTCATGCCCAATCTAATCCTGTGAATTAAAGTTGATAGCATGTGTTTAATTGGTGCCATAGAATAAAATTGAATTACGAGTGAAAGGGCGATGAAACTTAATTAAAAAGAAAATGATTCATTTTACCCCTATATTTGGTTATAATAATACAATGCAAGCGATTCGATTCGATTCAATTCGTTATATAGCTATCTTTTTTGTTTGGTACACACCTGACATTGATTTGCCGTCCAACATCTTTAATTTGATCAATTTGTTTGGCTTGATCTGTCCAACTAGCTTAATGGGTGCCTAATTGGCTAATTATAGCATGATTCACATATTAACAGGAAGATATAATTGTAATTATTACATTTGAAGGAAGGAGTCCGTTAGACCTTATAGGGGTAAATGTGCTAAATAAATTGGACCGAGAGCATCTAACATTACTAACCCCCAAAGTTAAAGAATCTAGCTAGTCTATCTAACACTAGCACTAGCACAAACTCTGTGGCCTTTATTATATTCTAATATAAATTAACAGTTATTAATTATCTATATTGAAAAAAAAAATTATGATAGATTTGTTTTTCAAGTTTTTCGTGAAGAACCGAACAATGATGAAAATCGTCATCGTTTTCGTGAAAAATCATGATTCATTTTAAATTAAAATCGCGATGGAGCAATCAATTGTCTTGATTAGACAATCGATTATCAAACCTAAAATAGCGAATAGAATTGCCTGAAATTGATTGGCCTGATCGATCAGTTGACAAGATTGACATGACGAGCACATGATCAATTTTAATCGAGTCCTGGTTCGACTGCTTTTGGTAATTGATTCATAGTAATCATCAATCGATTGCTAATTAAAGTGTCGGACACAAAAAGTTGCTGAATCCATTAGCTAATTGATTGACTGCCTCAATCAATCGATTGTTGATAATTTTGAAGTCAGGCATAGAATTGATTTGAATCGATTAGCCTAATCAATTGATGTGACCAATCGATTGATATTTTTGGAGTCAAGCACAGAGTGCTCTGGGATCGACTAGCGTGATCGATTGGTGATCAATAATCGATTGTCATGGATCAACAATCGATTTGTAAGTGTGAAATCGAATACAGAAGATTCTGTGATTTATTGATTATCACCAATTGATTGGTACACATCATCAATCGATTGATGGTCTAAAAGTCAAATATAGTAGGCTTTCGAATTGGGGCAATCAATTGGTTCATATCAATTGATTGTCATATAGTATCAATCGATTGATAGGCCTAAACATAAGCAATTATGGCTGATCAAATGATTGATTATTCGATTAAGGTTTCTAGGGTTTTCTTAGGTCTATCTATTATATTTGAGAAGTGTTATAAGACAATCGCCTTAAGACTTGTATTATTTATTTGATGAATATATATTTACTATTTGAGTGTATATTCTTTATATATTTGAATTGGTCTTAAATTCATTTACTGAATGTCCGTAATATGATTCATAGCACGAGAGAATTTATGATTAAATTATAACTAATAAGAATTTGATTTTAAGCTAATAAAATTTGATCACATTTTATCATAAGATAACCCTAACGATTAGAATTTGATTTTAATTTATATATAACTACACGTAAAGCTAACATGACCCCGCCCATTAAGTTTTTAAAGTATTTTTTATTTTGTATCATTTTTCAAAAGTATAATATCTTTCTGTCAACAATTATTTTTCTCACATAAAATTTAATTTATTATGTTTCCTCATTTATTCATGATTTTTCAACTCATGAGTACCCAAACTGAACATCATCTGCCAGGAACAAGTGCAGTTAAGGTTTAAAAAACCACATCGTCAATTGATAGAAACAACCAGGCATAAATGCAACTCGCAACGATTAAACATCTCCATCCCACAGTTCCTCGATCGACTTATAAGGGCCATTAACGGACACAAAGTCATCTCCAAGAAGTCCTCTCGATTGCGGTATTTTGCTAATCTTCAGCAACTCTTCGTCCGTCAGTTTCCACCGAAATAGGTCAATGTTTTCCGCCATTCTCTCCTTCCTGAAGCTTTTAACGATGACGCCCACGCCTTGCTGAAGCAACCACCTCAATGAGATCTGCTAATTAGAGCACCCACAAGCACACACTTATTAGAAGATAAAGCCACCAAGTCATATGCAGAAGAAAGAGAAATGGACAGTAGTAACCTGAGCTAAGGATTTGCCATTGTCGAGCGCTATCTCTTTCAGCACATCACATTCCATGACCTTGTTGGACCCCCATGGAGTTCCATTGGATCCCAGCGGAGAGTAGGCACAGATCATGATCCCTTTCTCCTTGCAAAACGCCACCATCTTCCTCTGTTGCCAAACAGGATGCATTTCTACCTGGTTCACAGCAGGGGGAATTGAAGCCGTGGAGAGGAGTTGCTCCAGTTTGTTGCAAGAGAAGTTGCTGACTCCAATGGCCTTGGTGAGACCTGTCCTCTGGCACTCCTCCATCGCTTCCCAAACTGCCTTGAGATCAATGGGGAGAAAGTCGTCCTTGTCGATGGGGAATTTGGAGTCTTTCGGTTTCATGCTTAAAGGCCAGTGCACCAGGTAAAGATCGATGTATTCGAGTCGCAGAGTTCTGACAACACATTCTTGATTTTTACGATAAAAAAAAAACGGAATAAAAAAAAGCTTGGTATGAATTTTCTACCGAAGGGACTGGCGAAGGGCAGGGAGGACGCGGTCGGCGTGGGCGTCGGTGCACCAGAGCTTGGAGGTGATGAAGAGGTCGTCGCGCTTGACGAGGCCTAGATCGATGGCCTCGGCCACGGCCTCTCCCAGGCGTTGCTCCGTGCCGTAGAGAGAGGCGGTGTCAAAGTGGCGATATCCGAGGGCGATGGCCTCCAGTATTGCCGTGCGGAAGGCTTCCGGCGTCGCTGGCGGGTACGACGACGTCCCCATGCCGACGACCGGTATGACGTGACCGGAACTTAGTTTCGCCTCCGGTATTGCTACCGAACCCATTTTTCTTTTCCTCTGCCTCTTGGGACTGAACTAATTGTCTGAATTCTCAAGAGCCGCAAGGGTTGCAATAAATCCACATGGCCCTGCCGTCGAAACGTGGCATTCAATGCCTCACGGAATGAGCGTGGAAAATAATTAAATTATACAAGAGAAAACAAGTAAAAAGGCCGGTGCATCTAGAAGCTTGAAGGGATAAGATTATCTTCGGGATAAAAATGTGATGGTTAAGTCTTTCGACGAATAATTAAAGAATTTAAGATGCGAATCTTAGCTACGACGTATTATAAAGAATTTTTCCTCTAATGAAAAATGAGTCTAAGAATATTAGTCATTTGAATGGGCCTTCATTAGCGCTTTCCGATTTATTCTGATGACCGATAAAAAATTTCCGTGAGATCGAATCGATCAACTCAAATTCGATATTATCCGATTTAATTAATCAGTGAAGGGATAAGGCTTTGTGACGGAAGACAGCTATTGGTGAATTGAAACCAAATTATACTCCGGCGTCTTTAGATGGATTGCTAGTCAATTGATGACCAAGTCGATTCCGAAATTAATAGAATGGTATTTTTGTGGACTAGTCAGCTATTGCCTATGAGATGCTGATTGATATAGTTAGGTTTGATGAAGTAGTCAAACAAACGACGTGGTCCTATCCTCTAGATTTGCACAAGATAGTCGACAGATGGATATGGCAAGTCGGCTAGTAGACTTTTGATGAAGCGATCATCGAGAAAATTAAAAGAAATGGTCAGGATTTGTGGGAATACTAGTCTAGGAAAATTAATCAATTAAAAAGAATTGAAGGTCTACGAATAAGTCCACCTGATTTTAAGAGGATCAACGGATAGAGATTTCACTCGAGCTCGTAAATCTCATAGCATAAAACTGGTGATGCAGGAGCATCCAATAGTACAACTAATTTATGTCATCTGATACGTCTATGTTTCCCTTTGAGTTGTAATGAGAAGAAAACGAGGCTATCAACCTCCCTTTTGGGCCTTGAAGAAGGACGATCGAGACTACCGCCAAGGAAGATGATCAATCCGTGGCCTCCTAATGCGGTTGCACTATATTCGAAGTATAAACGTGGTAGAATCGACTTTTTAGTCGTCGCCAAAATTCTAGATTTAGTCTTTTAACCTTTTCTCTTATTTGTTTTAAATTTTTAGGATTAGTTTTATTTTCTAA
>JBBUKS010042921.1:0-10495 GCA_038050645.1 Hedychium gardnerianum | reverse complement strand
AGACGAGCGAAGAATGAGAGGAACGAACCATTCTGGGTGCGGACGTCTTGGCCGGATTGACGCTCGCCCAAAATGTCAGGAGTCTGAGCAGCGATCGCCATTGCCGAAGCCGGGCGGCGGCAGTGGAAACCCTAGATTAGATGGCTAGCGACGAGAAAAGCGAGATCTGGAGGATTGGTCCGGAAACTTCTACCGGAAGGGCAGGGTTTTAGGGTTCGACTTCGCAGAGATGGAAGAACGAGCGAATGATACAGATATATAGACTCACACAGGCAAGTGGCCGAGTCAGGTGATTGGATGGAGTGTTGGTGGGTCGTGTTTGAGTCAGACACTGGATCTTGATCAAATCGATGTTCCCCGCACAGTACAGGTTATTCTCACGATTATCAATAAAAATATTGTTTGGGAAAAATAATTAGCAATTTTTCAGTAATGATGCATACCTCATACATCAACAAATGTAAGTAAATAGGGTTAGCGATTCGGAATATGATTTTTTTTTTAAATATAAGATTTTTTATTATTATGAGATTAACCCTAAATCCAGTCGTAGTTAATTATCGAGTGTGAACAGCATCAAGGGCGAACAATGAGGGTGATGTCGACTCGACGTCGCCATCGTTCTTTTGTGTGGAACGCTTGTCGGGGACCAGAAGTGACAGGTGGCTCATCGACCGTTGAGCATGAGCAGAGCGGCCGGTCTTCAAGCACGAGCAACGGCATGGGTGGTCGTTGAGTACGAGCAACTAGGACAGAGCTGGCTCGGCGTTGCCGTCACCATCGTTCCTTCACGTGGAAGACTCGTTAGAGGTGAAGGTGGCAGGTGACTCACCAGTCATTGAGCTCGAGCATAGTGGCCGGTCTTCGAGAGCAAGCAACAAGGGCAATGATGGCTAAGCGTCGTTGTCATTCCTTTGTGTGGAAAGACTCACGGGGGGGCGGAGGTGACAGGCAACTCATCGGTTATCGAGCGTGAGTAGGCAACGCGATCGATCGTCAAGTGCGAGCAGCAAGGGCGGTGTCGACTCAGCGTCACCATCGTTCCTCCGTGCAAAAGACTTGTGGGGCGGGAGGTGGCAAGTGGCTCACCGCCCTTTAAGTGCGAGTGAGGGCGGTGTCGGCTGAGGAGACGACGACGACGGAGGGCACACGATCATGTGCGTGACGATAAGGACGGTATTTTTTTTTACTTAAGTGTTTTGTAAAATTTTAGTCAATTGAATTAATTAACTCTCAGTTACAATTGAGATGAACTAAATAAAATTGATCTTAAGCTTAATAGAATTATTTCAATTTCTTTTTTTAAAAAATAAAATATTATTCAAATTTATTTATTTATATATATCACTATTAATAATAATAATAAATTTTATTTTATTAACACTAAATTGTTTAAATAAATAAATTTTTATTATATTGTTTAAAATTGAATCAAATAATATTAGGTTATATTTTATTCCTTATAATCTTAGTTATGTGATTATATAATTACCTGATAATCACACAATCAAGATTATGCATGATAACTTCAACCAAATGTATCCTTAGAACCATTCATTTGGATTAGACATGTTGAATTGATTCGTGCCATCAAATAATTTAAGTCAATTAGGTTAAAATTTTATTAATTTATTTTAAAGCGGATCCAAATGGGGCAACCCATATGGCCCCAGACGTGCCGACCCATGATGGGCTTCGATTGACTCGCGATTGAGAATTTTTTTCCTTTAAAATTTAATTTAAAACTAAAGTAGAAAGTCAATATGTCACTAGACTTAACCTGCCTAATTCATAACCAAATTTAAAAATTTTAACCTTTTCAATATTATTTTAATGTTTTTACGTGCTCATGAGCCGACCTACTTAACCCATAACTCATTTTAGGTTGGGGATTTTCTAGCCCACTAGGATGCATGATTCGTCTCACCCCCTCCATATAATGATTTTTAACGGGTCAACATGCCCCGCTATGAATTGAACCATTTGATAACACTAGGTCCAATGCAATATTTTGATGAATTCGTAAAGAGGGCAAACTTTATAATGGTTTGTTAGTTATAAAAGGTCGGTTGCTGAACGAATTGTCACAAGTATTTTTAGATTTATTCGATGAGCGAACTAAGAGAGGGTCGCTCATATCTAAAATTAGTTAGGGTTTGTAAGAATTTTGGATTTATTCGATGAGCGAACTAAGAATGATTAACCATAACGTTGGATCTGGAGTGACCGGTTCGGTCCCACGAAAATTTTCTATCGGTCACCAGGATAAATCGAAAAGTACTAATAGAGACTCATTCAAATGATCATTATTCTAACGATGAGCCAACTAAGAGAGCCGCTCAGATATAAAATTAGTGGGGTTTGTAAGAATCGGAAAGATTTAGATACTTATATTAACAAAAAAGAAAAAGAAAAGTAAACTTAATCTTGTCATGGGACAGTGAGACCTGATGCATTACTCACGCATCCGAGGTTTAATTCTCATATAAAGTATTCTACATCCGTAGTATTCAAATTATTGAAACTGCTAAGCTATTGTGTCAAAAGTTGCTTGTGCTGGTTAGTAGTCAGGTTTTTATCTTTTTTTATGTATTGATCATTGTTCGGACTAACTAAATTAATCTTCGTGATTTATCTCTTTCGTGTTGATCTTGAGACGAATTGACGGGAGCGCTGGAACGTTTTCACCTTTTATCACAGCTCGTGCTTTTGAATTTACTGACACATCCGGCGAGAAGGTTGTTCATCTCCTAGACTAATGGGATACCAGCCCAAAATATCTGGATAAAAAAAAATTCAGGCTAATACGGGCCCATTATTGACCGGCCCATGTTGATGAACTTAATCAAATGCATATGCCACGTGGAAGCGTGTCTCCACTGTTGTCTCCTGCCAGGTCCTCTCTCTCTCTCATCATCTCGCTCGAATGAGCGCCGCACCTCGACCATCATTTAAAAGTTACCATTCCCCTCCCTTCTCTCCAAAACCCTAGAGGTACACCGCACCCGCTCCCTGCCATGGACTCCCAGAACCGGGCGCAGGACATCGCCGCGTCCATCCTCTCCGCCTCCGCCCCGCCCCAGATCGCCGCCGCCTGCTCCGCCGTCGATGCCTTCCTCCGCCGCCACGCCTCCGACCAAAGCCGTGCTTTCTTCTCCATCGCCTTCCCCTCCCTCATCTGCCGCCTCTTCGGCTTCGACGACGTCCCCCCACCTTCCTCCGTGGCCGCCGCCCGCTCCACCCGCCCCTCTTCCACCGCCTGGATCGACCAGGCTGCGGCTGATCTTACGCTATCCAGACACCTCTTCGCACTTCTCTCTCCTGACGGCGTGTTGTTCTCCTCCATCGCCTCGATTGACCAACAAAAACTTGTCCGGTACATGTTCCCCCTCGAGCGGTTACCGGAGTGGATTCGGTTTGTCCTTCAGAGCGATCGAACGTGCTTTGAAATCTGTGATCTATGCCCCCTTCTCAGTGGTAGAGTTAAGGAGGACCCTGTCCATGGTTCTCCGTACCATATTGAGCTCAATGCTTTCGAGTATTATTTATTTTGGTTTGCCTACTACCCTGTTTGTAGAGGTCACAGTGAGAACTCCAACTCCGATGTGGTTCAGAAGAGCCGGAAGTTCAGGTTGGAGAATTGGACCTCGTCGCTTCCTGTTCTATCTGGTGCTACTAGGAGACCTGGCCAGAAGTCCGGTGGTAATTTGTATCTCCAGCTTCTCTATGCCTACCTTCGAGCCTTCGTGCCAAAAGATCAGCCAGCTTCCAGCCAGCCCTATCGCAGTTCTCTACTTCACTATTCCTTTAGTCATGATGACACCGCTTTCATGCAGGCTGAATTTATGGTTGATACTTTTGTCCAGTTTTGGATGCTTGATAATGATTTTTCACCCCTCCGATTGAACTTCTGCCGCTCTCTTGGTTTGACATTTCCATTTAGGGCACTGCTCAGTGGCACTCCTCCTACCCCTGGTCTAGGAGATGCGTTAAAGTTGATTGTGAAGTATTTGAACTACAACCCAACTGATGCTGGTGGAGGGAACGAGAACATGGCGTCTGGTGAAAGTCCTATCTTAAAGAGATCGCAGAATGTTGTTAACTCAAAGAATATGATGCTTTATTGCAAGAATTCAGTTGTTTCTTGGAATGAAGTGATACAGAGACCTTTATATAGGTTTATTCTCAGGAGTTTTCTTTTTTGTCCAATTGGGTCTTTCATAAAGAATGCTTCACAAGTGTTCTATTTGTGGATGTCATATCTTGAGCCATGGAAGATTAGCCCAGATGATTTTTCTGAATTTGAATTAGGAGACAGAAAGGATTTAGAAAATAAAGGCAAAGAAAACATGGAGAAAAAAAACAGTGGCAAGGATGGGAACTCTATGGAATTACACTATTCACCAGCTTTTGAAAGTTACGTTTTATCAAATTATCTGTTCTACAGTTCATTGGTTGTTCACTTTCTTGGGTTTGCCCACAAGTTTCTCCATACAAATCCAGATTCAGTTATTGAGATGGTGCTCAAGGTCTGAATTACTCTGAAAATCCCAAATTTCTTAATTTATACAAATTGAGTTCTCTGTCTGCTTCTTGTTAACATCTATATGGTTGGTGCTTGGTATTATTTGCATACATTTTAGTCTTCCTAAGCTTTTCATTTATCTATGTTAGGACAAGAGTTAGGACATAGTCAGATGCTTCTCATGTCTCTTACTGTTTCCCCTCCAATAGTTCATTCATCCATCCAAGTAAACAAAATTAACATAAAGAAGTTTTATGTTCTACTATTGTGGTTTCCTGCCTTTTTCTGTATTTAATTTTGTCATATGGTTTTTTAAAATTAATGTTCTACTTATACCTACACTGGAATGCCATTTATCTCCAATATGCTAGATATCTTGAATAGCAACATGTATTTTGTAGATTTATATATGCAGTCGTGTACCAAAAAGAATTTGCTGGTTGCTGATGCACTGAATTCCTGCTTTTTCGTAATGCTAAGATCATGGAAGAAAAACATTTTTACTAATGTATGGAGTCAATATCTTGTTTATCTTGAAGCCTATTGAAAAGGTTGACCAGTAGATCTTTTATTTAACTGGCTGAATCTAGTACATGTTTTTAGCTGGGTAACTAGGCCTGAGCACTTCTAAAATATTGCACTTATTGAATAATGTAAATTACATATAGATTTTTCGAGAAGAAGAATCTGAAAGTCATGCTTTACTGGACCTACAATTTGTGCATGCTAGTACCTCATATATCAAACACTGGAAGCTTACTTTATGAAAAGTGTTCCTGTTCCCAAGACAATCTTTCTACATGCATAAAAGAAAAACCAAGTACTGTGATTCACATATTGTCTTGTCTGATGCAAGAAACAAATAGGCAAAATTAGTTGTTTTTTTTCAAATCCATATGTATATTTGGTGCAAATGTAGCAAATGTGGTAACTGTGAACCAGGAAAATATAGCTTCAGTGCCTCTTGTAGAATTAATCATATTAACAACACTGATTTGGTAAATGAATGTGTAAATAATAGCTAATGTTATAATATGGATAATTTGAGTTATCATAGGCATATTGATCATTTTTACTATGATGGATTCAAAGCTTTTAATTAGACGTGTCTTAGGTTAGTTTTCTTCCTTTTCTTCTTAATTTTCCGTGATACTGCAATTCTCTGGCTAAAGTAGTCTTACTCTCTGCTTATACCTACATTTTTAATTTTATTAATAGTCACTGCATTGACAGGTATTAAACATTATGACTGCATCCAAACAACTGCTGGACCTTCTTCAGAAAGTTAGTGTTGCTTATCATTCCAAACCAGCCAGTGCTGCTGTATATTCTTCTAATGACATGCAGAAATATGTATCATCCATCCATGAACAATTGCAGGTATTTTATCCTTTCCGAGTTGTTTCTTGTCATAGAGGATGAAATATCACATAAATTGCATTTCTGAAATAATAGTAACAATAAAGGCCATTTAAATGGCATCTGTATTTTAAATTCCCATTCTGTTTTCAGTTATTTCTAGTCTTTTAATTTATATATTATAACAGTAATACGTACCACCCAGTTCCCTACTTGGTACAAGTAGTGAATACTTGGTGTCTTTGCATGAATCTTTAAGCTTTGTTGTAAAATTTGCTCACCAATTTTTGGTTATTGGTGTCTTGACATGATTCTTTGAGCTTTGTTGTAAATTTTCACACTGATTTTTGGTTCAACTAGAAAGAAGCTTGGTACAGAATCCATGAACCACAAAAAGTTGAGATGAATGAAAATGAAATTCTTTGTTACAGAAATATTTCAATAACCAAGGGACACTGATAGTAAAAAATTTGACTATCACTATATTTTGACTTCGCCAAGCAGTTTATAGTGGTGGTCTTCTAGTTTTAGCTTGAACTTTATTCTTATTCACCGTTGTGTTTGTACGAAAGATTAAATGTACATGTTGGTTTTTGTTAAGGATTGGGAGGATGGCCTTTATGAGACTGAAGCAGATGGGTCTTTTTTACATGAGAACTGGAACCATGATTTGAAACTTTTCAGTGACGGTGAAGATGGAGCACATAACCTACTTCAGGTATATTTTATTATATTTGGAACTTTTGTTCCTTTTCTGTTATTTTGGTTAAGTATCAGAAAGAATTTTTGTCTGATGACCATCATTATTGTCTCTTCAGTTATTCGTGCTACGGGCTGAACATGAGATCCAAATGTCTTCTGGGGACGTATCTAGAAACATGCAGGCTTTGGATGCAATTAGATCCCAGATGTTTGTTCTTTTCGGTATCTCAGTCAGGAAATCTGTCTCCCCTACACTTGCGACCTCTCAAACTCATGATATCCATCATGCACGAAGTGAGTTATTCACTCCCAAGCACCCAGGTGTTGGAGAACGTTCCTGGGCCAATTTAAAATATAAAGGGGATTGGATGCGGCGGCCAATCTCTGATACTGAAGTGGCATGGTTGGCAAACCTGTTGATCAGATTTTCTAATTGGCTGAACGAGCTTCTTGGTCTTAACCATGTCGATGAGGGCAACTCGACCAGTACAACCAGCCCAACCATTGTGCATTTAAGTAGCAATGAAGTGCGTAACTTGGAGGGACCAAAGGAAGCACTAACCATGTTGTTGGAGCTGGTTGGTTCGTTGTTCAGTCTGTTTGGTAATATGGTAGTGAAGTTCATGAGATCACACAAGATGAGGATCAACTTGAGGGTGTTGGCCTCCAAGAAATTTGCAATGCTGCTGCTGCTATATTTGTTTTTCTGTCTGCTGAAGAAGCTCTTCTCTGCGGCTTTTGTTACCAATCCTTGATACACCTCTCCCTGAAATCCATCTCGCACAGTTAATGTAGGCCTTTGACGCATCACAGAAGTAAAACTAAATGTGTACAGTCATACATGCATACATACAAACCTATTCAAATCTCATAAAAAAGTTCATACGAGGTTTGTGCCATTTCAGTTTTCTGAATTGAACTCTGGTGTTGAGTTTTGATGATAAACAATGCATGTCCGAGTCTTGATTCGACGTTCCGGCAATCGGCGAACGGTTGCTCTCGTCGATGGCCAAGAGGCGCGTGCTGATTGGCTGGTGCCCGTTCACGTCTTACAAATTGGAACCCAAGGACTGTTGTGCTGCTTGACTCCGGTCGAGACCTACCAAATGACTTCTTCTTCATCGTCTAGCATTTACACGCCGGTCGACCTCCACTTCTTCCACCGACATCGACTCGGCCATCTAGGGCGTCACTCGAGCCCTCACCCACATCGGCCCGGTTTTCTTCGATGACCGCCTGCTCCTTTTCGTTCGCCATTCAATTGCGAAAACTCCGTCTTCAACCTGATCCTGTTTCACAAGATCGATCGGCTGCTCTCCCGCGGCCTCGCCCCCGCCTCCGCCCGCAACATCGTCGCTCTCTTGATCTGGCTGTACAACATCGGCATCAACGTCGCCTCCTACCTCCGCATCCATGGCAACGACCCTGGCTCTTTTCTCCGCCGCATCGCGACGCGGAGTTCATCCTCGAAAATGTTGAAAAATTTAGTTTTAAACCAATTACCGTGTGAATAAGAAATCACAATGAATTGATAATACGATGTAATCTGAATCATCGAATTAAGATGGACAAATAGGATTTATCTAAAATGAGAAGACATAGGTGTTTTTTTTGGATGACTGAATCTCAATCATTAATTTCAAAAGAAAGATATCCAAATAAAGAGTCATTATGTCTCTTGGGAAGGGATGTGATCTAAATCATCCAATTCAAGTTGGATATATGAGATATAATTGAACCAAGAGGTTTTCTATCTGATTGTTGGCTAGTGCATGAGGTATTGTCATAATGAGATATGAAGTCAAATCTTAGCTAGTAGTCAGGTTCTTGCCCTCCTCCATGCATTTGTCACTGTTCGGGCTAGTAGTCATCCGTAATTTACTTTCTCCGTATTAGTCTTGGACGAATTGGAGGGACCCATGGGGGCGAGTGTTTCACGTTTTGCCACCAAGAGGTTCTTCTTTTCCTTTATTTGGTATATAAATAAGATCCCTAACATTTTCATTTGATTCATTCAATTTTAAAGCAAAGCAAACATTGTATTTCATACTTGCATTTGGAGAGTTCGAGAAGCTTCTTCGATTCAGAGGTCTGTAATTTATAGTGCAGCTATTGTAAGATAAAGTCGTTATATCTTGGGAGATTATTGTCATGTTCCATGAGCACCGTGTGTAGGACAAATTCGTCTTAAAGAAATACAGTTCAACTCTAGCATCGATTTCGCCAAAACGATGTTATATTGTCATTCTGCCCGCACTCAAATTGCACCACCACCAAATCCTATAATTTTAAGATAATTTTCATGCAATTTTGGTGGATTCATCATCGACGACTCATGTTCCATCGATGCATGATGAGAAATTGGAGAAGTTTACATGTATCAATTTCAAGAGGTGGTAACAAAAAATGTTGTTTTACTTAACCACGTTGAACCTTGCGAGGTTTTTACGTGAAGATGCCCCCTCCATATCTCAAGGTGAGACTGATAAAGGAAAGAGAGCGACATACGATACTTGGAGACATAGTGACTTCTTATGTTGAAATTATGTCCTCAATGACTTAGACAACATGTTATACAATGTGTATAGTCCAATATCAACTGCAAAGGAGTTATAGGAATCTCTCGAAAGAAAGTACAAAACAGGAGATGTCGGACTGATGAAATTCATCGTTGACAAATTCTTAGACTTCAAAATAATTGATTCTAAAATCATAACGACTCAAGTCCAAGAGTTGTAGTTGATCCTACATAATCTGAATGCCAAAGACATGATAATGAATAAGTCCTTTGAAATTATCGCGATAATCGAGAAACTCTCACTTTCACGGAAAGAATTCAAAAATTATCTAAAGCACAAGCAAAAAAAGATGGGACTTGAGAATATGATTGTAAGATTACGGATTGAAGAAGATAATCACAAGCAATCAAAATCAACAAAAATACTATATTTGCAAAGGCAAATCTAATGGAACTAATCACCGGCAATAAAAGAAAACATCCCGACAAAGGACAGAGCCAAGGGAGAGCTAAGAAGTTTCAAGGAATATGCCACAACTGTGACAAACTGAACCACAAGGCCAAAGACTGGCGACGTCCAAAGAAAGTCACTTAAGTGCACAAGACCGAAGATAAGTCAATGTCAATAGACATGTCAGAATTAAACCTGACTGTCGTTGTATTTGAAGCCAACTTGGTGAACAATCCAAGATAGTGGTGGATCGATATTGGTGCTACACGGTACATTTATTCTGACAAAGCCCAATTTTCAACTTATACCCTTATTAATGAGAGAAAACTCATCATGGATAATTTTGTAACTTCCAACATTGTTGATCTTGGCAAGGTAGTACTGAAGATGACGTCAGACAAAAAAGTGACACTAATTGATGTACTTCATGTTCCCGATCTAGAAGAATTTAGTGTCAAGGTCGGCTCTTATCAAAATTGGTTTTAGACTAATGTTTGAATCCAATAAATATGTATTAACAAAAAATAGTCAATTCATAGATAGAGATTACATGAAAAATGGTCTATTCAAAATAAATGTAATAACTGTACACCGTGATTTCAATGATAATAAAGTTATAAATTCTACTTATTTGGTCGAGTGTTTTAATTTATGACATGTTAGACTTGGACATGTAAATTATAACACTTTGCGATCACTTGTGAATTTAAATCTATTGCTAACATTTAATGTTAATCTAATACATAAATGTGAAATATGTGTTGAAGCTAAAATGACAAAATTGTCTTTTTATTCAGTGAAAAAAGCACGACCCCTCTAGAATTAATTCACAATGATATATATGATTTAAAATTTGTGCAAACTAGAGGAGACAAAAAGTACATTGTGTAGAATCGTAGGAGACGAGAGAGAGAGGGGGGGCGGAATCTTGATTGAGGGG
>JBBUKS010042903.1:0-10496 GCA_038050645.1 Hedychium gardnerianum | reverse complement strand
ATATACCCGTGTGGGGTATTTGATGTATAATGTAGCAGGATATTGTCCGCCGTACAGGGGAGGTGTTGTCCGATTTTTGTCGGATAAATACCCTCCCGGGGCGTGACATAGGGAGGAAATAGCTTCTCGGATACTTAGCTTTAGATAGTCAACCATATCCTAGAAGGGAACATGTGGAAGTCCCATTGGCATTTTTTTGATTGACAGAAAATATTCTCCATCCCGAGAATTTAAGAAGAGATATAAATTTCTCGGAGTAGTTGCTCCAATGAATCCGTTTCTAAAATAGGATAAGAAAATTATTGAAAGTCTTAACGTCATCTTGCTTCGCCCTGAAATACACTCATCCTTATGCTATCTGCTTGGAGAAAGTCAACAGCTATGTCGTTGTACATCTTAGTAACTCTTTGTACACCTTCCTCTTAGACCGTGGGGCAGTCTTTTACTACCCATGGAACCCATTTGTGCCACCAAATTAGCAACCTCATCTGTAACTTCTTGAATGTTTGCACAACAAAAGGGATTAATTAAGCTGGAAGAACATGTAATAAATTTTTGCACATCGAGAGAGTAGTTAGGCAAGAAAAGAAGATAATAAGTTGCATTCCACATCTGTAACTTCTTGGCAACAGGGGGCAGCAGGAAGGGCTTCCACCCCAATGTCGTTGAGGAAGCAAGTAGAGTCGCATATCGAAATCTAGATTAGATAATTTCGTAAGAACACAGGAGGACGACAAAACAGCAAGGGGCGGCGTAGTATAGGGAGGTGATTGGGTTGAGGGAGATTCCCTTGGAGGTGAGCCAGGTCTGGATGAGAACGAGGCGGGTGGCCCATGACTGCGGTGAGCTGAAGTGTGACACCTCAGGCGTTGAATCAGGCCTTGCCATAGGCGGTGATGGCAACACTGAAGGAGATGGAGAGCATGGAGGAGTTCTTGTAGGATTCCTTGTTGAGGAGGATTATTGGAAAGCTCGACGCGGATGCGTACTCTAAACGTTTCAAAAACGTACACAACAGAAGATATAAATAATAATTCATAATTATTACAACACATACATCCACGCATGCAAAATACAATACGTGCAGACATAATCGCAATATAAAATTTTATGAAAAAAAATTATTCTAATTATACCTGACGGATCACGTGAAGTGGAAAGGTATCAATCGAGCAACGTTGTCGAGCCTTGCCTATATTCATATCCACACTGAGAACTCCTCAAGACAACTTCGAAAGTCACGAGTTTCATCCTCACAAAAGATACTAACCTTGCATGTAAAGACGAGGTTTGGTGTCCGACGGCATATGCAACCAAACGACACCAAATGAGAGATAGACACCAAATGAGAGATAGACACTAAAAGGAAGCTTGTTGTTAGACCCAGAAAAGGGGGTTGTTCGCTCCTTTTTCCTCATTGTTCGGCGTTCGTAATTCACTGTCGATGAGGTATGAAGTATCCCAAGGCGTCGGGGATTCTGTAGCAACATTTACTTACCAAAACGGATGTCGGAGGAAGCTGAAAAAGGCAAAATGTTGGCGGACAGCAAGCTGTCCCGCCGACTCTTCCTTGCTTGGAACGGCGGTGGCCGACCAAAGAAGGCTCCTCTGACATCCTGTTGGCCGACTGGAGGTGGCTGGCCGATGGGTGATGGTCAGAGTTTGGGGAGTGGCGGACCAAATGACGCCTTCCTTTGGTGTTGGGCGACACGAGGAGAAGAGAGGAGAAGAAGAGAGGTGAGGGTTTTGGAAACTCTTTCTAAAACTTAAACCCAATGCTATTCAAAATAGAATTCCTCTTACAATACCTTATTCTCCTCATGAAGGGGTATATTTATACACCTCTTTAATGACTTGAAGAACAAGTCATCTCCTAAGCCCAAACCCAACTCATTAAGTCTTAACCAAAGTTTAGTCCATTAAGCTCTTAATTTAGTTCAAAATCAAACTACTTAGTTCATGAATCAAACCAATTTAGTTCATGATTAAACCAAGAATGGTCCAACTCGTCTACAAGAGACATGACTCATTTGCGTTTCCATTCCGACAAATAACTTTTCATATTTGTCATTTATTTGGTTCAATCAAACTTTGTCTCTCACGATCTGAGAATTCAATTCTCAAACTTGTTTTAAGTCTTTCGGATAATCTCATAGTGTGTGTAACTTTATAGGTTTTCGATTATGTTGGTCATCCATAATTAATCATTAATTATGAAACGATCATGAGTGGCACCTAGTAGTACATCATGATCCTCAATTAACCAAAAAATCAACGGTTGATTCCATAACCACTTCTAAACCTTTCAGCAGCTACAATGAATCGTGTCTCATTCCTTTCACTCGTCTTATAGCCTCTTGGTTCAGGACATGGTCTATGTGTCAGTTCCTACTAGGCTGACTACGTCATACCTAGCCCAAGAAATATTTTTTCTTATCCTGTGGATTAAAATTATTCAGACATGTATCCAAGAGTCTCGTACTCTTGACATATGATGCTTTAGCCAAAGACTATGAGTAATAATCCTAACAAGCGGTCGTAGGGTATACGTCTCTTCTTAAGGAGTGGTGAATCCTTTGTTGGTTATCCAATCACCTTCAGGCACTTCTACTTATACCTAATTATCTTGGGTCCACACCTCCTCGGAGATGTTTGCTTAAGATGTCAAAGTATAAGTCTCTATGACCAAGATGACTTGAATACCTCAAGTCTAAGGAAACTCGCACTTAAGCTGCAATGAGATCTTCACTGACATATCTATATATGTAGAGAACCATATGAAGTCTCTTGATAGATCACTCCAATGAACTAGTTATCATTAACTAGCATCCACATTTAACTCTCAACATCCCAATGTCTCCAGCCAGTGAGGAGCGACTGCTTGAACAAGCTAAGGAGTATAACCCGTGCTAGTCTCACAGAATTAATGATGTCCAAACTCACCAATTCATCGACTAGGGAATATTTCAATACATTCATAATTACACAAGTAGAGATGCTCATTAGTTGTGATACAATCACAAGTTCTCTCATGCTATGAATTGTATTACGGACATTCATTAAATAAGTTTAAGATGTAATCAATGGTGGCAAAAAGGCGAAATGCTCGCCCCCAGCGCCCCTACAAGTCCGTCCCAAGACTAACAAGGAGGAGGTAAATCACGGTAGCTACTAGCCTGAACAATGACTAGTACATAAGGGAGGGCAAGAACCAGGCTACTAGCCAGGATTTGACCCCCATACCTCAAAATTTAAGATCCAATCAAACACATAGAGAATGTATATTCAATTAGTGAAACTCTATTTATCCAATAAATATGTACAAATCATAAGGCAATTGCCTTAGGACACCTTTCAAATATAATATACTCCTACTTGACCTAATGCTAATTGCTATGGTATCCAATACCATATATCTAGATGTGACTCTCAAACTTACTTTGTGATAGAGCCTTTGTCAAAGGATTGGCTAGGTTTCCTTCGGTGAGAATCTTCTTGATTTGTATTTCTTTCCTACTAATGATCTCTCTGATCAAGTGATAGCGACAAAGCACGTGTTTGGATCGCTGGTGAGACCTTGGTTCCTTTGCCTGAGAAATGGCTCTAGTGTTATCGCAGTAAACTGGTAACGCTTCAACAATGGTCGGAACCACTCCAAGTTCAAAGATGAATATTTTGATCCAAACTGCTTCCTTTGCTGCTTCCGAAGCCGCAATGTATTCCACCTCAGTTGTTGAATCAACAACGGTGTCTTGCTTGGAACTCTTCCAACTAACTACGCCTATATTTAATGTGAATATGTATCCAGACTAGGACTTGGAGTCATCCTTGTCCGTTTGAAAGCTGACATTCGTATACCCACGTGTAACCATATCACCATCTCCATATATCAAGAACACATCATTAGTTCTTCTCATGATCCATTCCTCATGTACAAGTACTTAAGGATTGTCTTGATAGCCGCCCAATGATCCATTCCTGGATCTGACTGGTATCTTCTCGTAACACTCAGAGCATATGATACATCAAGCCTTGAACATAACATAACATATATGATAGATCTTGTCGCTAACGCATAGGGTATCTTACTCATGCAAATCCTCTTGTATTCTATGCGTGGACACATAGACTTCGAAAGGTGAATCCCATGTTTCATGGGTATAAAACATTTCTTAGATTCATCCATGCTAAACTGTTTTAGCACTTTATCTATATATGTAGACTACGAAAGACCAAGCAACCGTTTTGTTCTATCTCTATAGATCTTAATCCCGAGGATGTAGGTTGCTTCTCCCATGTCTTTCATGGAGAATGTTTCAGACAACCAACTCTTGACTGAATGTAGAACAGGCACATTGTTTCCTATAAGCAATATGTCATCAATATAAAGCACTAGAAATACGACCGCACTCTCACTAACCTTCTTGTACACACAAGGTTCGTTAGGATTTTGTGAGAAATTAAACTCTTTGATTGCCTCATCAAAACGGATATTCCAACTCCTGGATGCTTTCTTTAATCTATAAATGGATCGCTGAAGCTTACAAACTTTATTTTTATCAATAGATATGAAACCCTTTGGTTGTATCATATATATTTCCTCAAACATATTTTCGTTAAGGAAAGTCATTTTCACATTCATCTGTCATATCTCATAATCATAATGAGTCACTATGGCTAAGAGTATCCGAATGGATTTAAGCATAGATACTGGTGAGAAGGTTTTGTCATAGTCAACTCCTTGCTTTTGACGATAGTCTTTCATCACTAATCTTGCTTTGTAGGTAATCATGTTACCATCCATGTCAATTTTATTCTTGAAAACCCACTTGCACCCGATAGGCGTAACACATTTGGATGGATCAACCAAGTTCCAAACTTGGTTCTGATACATGGAATCCAATTTTGACTTCATGGCTACTAGCCACTTGTCCATTTCTAAATTTTTCAGAACTTCTTCATAACTAGTAGGTTCCTCATCCTTAATGAGCAATATGTTATTCGATTCACTTATGAGAAATCCATATCTCTCAGGAATCGTACGTATCCTACTAGTTCTACAAAGTGGTGGTATCTCCATAGGTTCAACCAATGGCTCATCACTAGGCATCTCATTAGTGTCTATTGGAGTCTCTTGAATTTTCTCAAGTTTAACCTTACTCCCACTAGTTTCCTGCAAGAGAAACTCTTTCTCTAGGAATACAACATGCCTAGAAACAAACACCTTTTGAATAAAGGGATGATAGAATTGATAACCCTTTGTTTCCTTAGGATAATCAATAAATAGACACTTATCAGATTTAACATCTATCTTGTCTGATATAGTCCTCTTCACATACGTAGGACAACCCCATATCTTCAAGTAAGATAAGTGAGGTTTCTTACTAGCCCAAATCTCATATGGAGTAGTTGAGATTGTCTTAGTCGGGACACTGTTTAGCAAGTAAATAGCTTTCTTGAGTGCATAACCCCAAAATGATTTGGGAAGACTTGTATGATCCATCAATGACCTAAACATGTCCAACAAGGTTCAATTTCACCTCTCTGATACACCATTATATTGTGGTGTATAAGACGGAGTCCATTGAGACAATATTCCATTATCTCTCAGATAATCTTAAAACTTTTGGCTTAAGTATTCACCACCTCGATCGGATCAAAGTATCTTAATATTTTTACCAAGTTGTTTCTCTACTTTATTTTTGAATTCTTTGAACTTTTCAAAGGCTTCGGACTTGTGTTTCATCAAATAGACATACCTAAATCGTGAGTGATCATCGATAAAGGTAACAAAGTCGCTATAACCTCCTCGTGCATGAGTTGACATTGGACCACATATATTGGTATGTATAAAGCCAAGAAACTCTCCCACTAGTTCACCTTTTCTAGTAAAAGGTAACTTTGTCATTTTACCTTTAAGCATGAATCACATGTATCTAATTCAAATGATTCCAGAATTGCAAGTCTTTGCAATTTGGACATGTGTTTCTTACTTATATGGCTAAGCCGACAATGTCACGAGTAGGAGGTTAACCAATCATCTTTTTGAGCATGCTTGTTGCTCGCTTCGATATTGAATACATCATCGGATTTATCTAATGCATAGATGTAATTGCATAAAGTTCTAGTACCATAAAGAACGTCATTCAAAGTTATGTAACAACTATTGTTACTAAAAGTCAAATGGAAACCTTTTCTATTTAAATCAGAAATAGAAATAATGTTCTTTATTAATACATGAATAAAATAATAATTATCCAATTTTAAGACAAGTCCAGTAGAGAGCTTCAATAAATATGTTCCAATGGCTACAGTTGCAACTTTTGCTCCATTGCCAACTCATAGATTTGATTTTCCCTTGACGAGTCTTCTACTATTCCTTAGGCCCTGTATATCATTACATATTTGTGAGTCACACCCAATATCCAATATCCAAGTGTTTGAGAAAATAGCATGATAATCAATAATGAAGATACCTGAAGCAGATGGGGTATCAAGATAGATCTTGCAGTTTCTTCGCTAGTGACCCATCTTGCCACAATGGTGACATGGGCCCTTTTGTCCCAATTCTTCTTTCTTAGCATTTTTCTTCCCTTTGGTTTGATGCTTTGACTTCCTCTTAGAACCTTTCTTAGAGGAATCAAATAACATCATAGTCTTTGGTTCTTTCTTAACAGAAAGCTCCACAGTCTTGAGAATGTTGATTATCTCGGGAATGGTGGACTCAAGATGGTTCATCTGATAGTTCATCACAAACTGTGAAAAATTATTAGGTAAACTATGTAGAATTAAGTCAATACTTAATTCGTGATCCATCACAAAATCAAGTAATCCTAGCCACTCGATGTATCAATTCATCTTCAGTACAAATTGCACCGCAGATGAACCCTTCTGCATCTTTGAGCAAAAGAGAAGCTTAGAGATCTTGAACCTTTCAGATCTAGCTTGCTCATTGAAAAGCTCACGAAGATGATAGATAATCGTATAAGCATCCATATGCTCATGTTTCTTCTGAAGCTCAGGAGTCATCGAGGCTAGCATTATGCAACTTGCAAGCTTAGAATCAGTTGTATGCTTCTGATGGGCCAACAATTGGTCCGATGTTGCATCCTATACCGGACTAGTGGGAAGAGACTCATCAAGGACACATGCAAGCTTTTCCACCTTAAGAGCAATTCTTAGGTTTCTAAGTCAGTCCAAGAAGTTCAGTCCGGTTAGTTTGTTCGTGTCCAAAATAGAGCGCAAATTCAAAGACGTCCTGATCAAACGATTAACCTAGAAATACAAAATCGAGCAAATATGAGAGAGATGATTTATTTTGTAAAGGTAAACAATTTACACATAAATACAAAATCCTACTTATCGAATTCAAAAGCCCTTACTTTGAATTCGGGAGATTGTAGATTTTCTCCAAGTGGGTTGATATCCACTATTGATAAGAACAACTTTGGCGTTAGACCAACAAGTTATTCTTAGCTCTAGTGGTAGGTATCAAGTATACCGATTACATATCACGCATATGTAACTATCAAATTATGCTATCAACTAATTGATATTCAAATAAACATCAAGTTGTTTACATATTAACAAGCATACATCAAATATATATCACCTAACTTTACCTCTTTCCACGTTGACCTTGGTGTTGGCACAACAAATTATGCTTCAAGTTAAAATCAACTCATTAATCATGAGATTGTATCTCAATGGTTCGAACATATTTAATTTTAAGTTGAGTTTGGCGATAGTCGAACAACACAAAAAAGAAATCAAACTCTAGTTTTTACCATATTAACGGAAGGTGTAGGATTTAATATTTTTCATAAGGGATTTAGGTCTCATCTTCTTTTTCATGCAAATGTGCTATCTACATGACATCACACACATGACATAAATGATGACATGATACATCGCACGCATGACATAATTACATCTAATCATGACATAATTATAAAAATTAATTAATGTATTTATATGACATAATTAATTAATGCAACTACATGGCATATAATATGACATGATGATGTCATAATATTTTTTATAAATAAAATATGATTAAGAATCTAATTTTCATAGATCAAGATTCTTTTAATTAAATTAGGAAACAAATTTCTAAAATTTAATTACATATTTTATCTAGGAAATAATTCCCAATCAAGAAATCTAATTAATTAGGAAACAATTCCCTAATTTTAAATCTCCTAAATAATTAGAAAATTTATAATTAAAATTTCTTAATTAATTCAGAATATTTCAAAATTAGAATTTTTAAAATTATTTCAGAAACTTTTCAAAAATTGGGAAAATTTCCAAAAATTGAAATTTCTTAATAAATTTAGAATATTTCCAAATTGAAATTTCTAAATTTTAAAGAATATTTCCAAAACAAATTTTCCTAAAAAATTTCAGAAATTTTCTAAAAATGAAATTTCCTGACAAATTAGCAAACTTTTCAAAATTGAAAATTCTTAATAAAATAGGAAAAATTCTAGAAATTAATTTATAACCAACTATAACTCATAAAACCTTTTTTTTTAAGATTATGTTGAAGTACAGTCAACTCTGATACCACTATTGGGTAGCTTGACGCAGATGCGTGCTTTTAGACATTTCAAAAATATGCACAGTGGAAGACATAAATAATAAATCCTAATTTATTACAACACACACATCCACACATGCAAGATACAATCCATGCATACATAATAGTAATATAAAATTTTATGTAAAGAAATTTATTCTAGTTATACTTGACATATCACGTGAAGTGGAAAGGGCATCAACCGAGCAACGTTGTCGAGCCTTGCCTCTATTCGTATCCACACCGAGAACTTCTCAAGATGACTTTGAAAGTCACGAGTTCCATCCTCACAAAAGGTACTAGCCTTGCGTGTGAAGACGAGGTTTGGTGTCCAGCGATGTACGCAGCCAGACGACACCAAATGAGAGATAAACACCAAAATGAAGCTTGCTATCCAGCCCCCAAAAGGAGGATATTTGTACCTTTTTCCTCGTTGTTCAGCATTCATAATTCACTGCCAATGAGGTATCAAGTAACCCATGGCGTCGGGGATCCGGTAGCAACGTTTTCTCACTGAAACGGAGATTAGAGGAGGCCGGGAAGAGGAAAAATGCCGGTGGACAGCAAGCTATCTTGTCGGCTTACCGAAACGGAGGTTAGAGGAGGCCGGGAGAGGCAAAATGCCGGTGGACAGCAAGCTGTCCTGCCGTCTCTTCCTTGCTTGGAGGCCGGTGGCCGACCGAAGAAGGCTCCTCTGGCGTCCTACTGGTCGGCCGGAGGTGGCTGGCCAGTGGGTGATGGCTGGAGCTTGGGGAGCGACGGACCAAAGGACTCCTTCCTTTGGTGTTGGGCCGCACAAGGAGAAGAGAGGAGAAGAAGAGAGGTGAGGGTTTTGGAAACTCTTTCCAAAACTTAAACCAATTCTATTCCTAATAGAATTTCTCTTCCAATCCCTAATTCTCCTAATGGATGGGTATATTTATACACCTCCTTAATGACTTAGAGAACAAGTCATATTCTAAGACCAAACCCAACCCATTAAGCCTTAACCAAAATTTATCCCATTAAGCTCTTGGTTTGGTTCAAAGAGAAGTAAACCACTTGGTTCAATAATCAAACCAAACTAATTTGGTTTATTATTAAACCAAAGAGGATCCATCACATCTTCAAAATATGTGGCTTATCCACACTTCTATTCCAACAAATAAATTTTCATATTTGTCATTCATTTGGTCCAACCAAACTTTGTCTCTTTCAATTTGAGAATCCAATTCTCAAACTCGTTTTAAGTATTTCTGATAAACTCGTAGTGCGTGTGACCTTATAGGTTCTTGGTTTTGTTGGTCATCCATAATTAACCATTAATTATGCAACAATCATGAGTGACACCTAGTAGTACATCATGATCCTCAATTAACCAAAAAGTTAACAATTGATTCTAGAACCACTTCTGAACCTTTCAGCAGCTATAATGAATCGTGCCTTGTTCCTTTCACTCATCTTATACCCACTTGGTTCAGGACATAGTCTATGTGTCAGTCCCCACTAGGCTGACTATGTCACACCTAGCCCAAGCTATACTTCCTTGTCCTACGAATTCAAATTACTCAGACATGTGTCCAAGAGTCTCGTACTCTTGACATGTTATGCTTTGGCCAAAGACGTCGAGTAATAATCCTAACAAGCAGTCGTAGGGTATACATCTCTTTGTACAGAGTAGTAAATCCTTTGTTGGCTATCCAATTACCTTCGGGCACTTTGGCTTATACCCAATTATCTCAGGTCCACACCTTCTTGGAGATGCTTGCTTAAGATGTCAAAGTATAAGTCTTCATGACCAACATAACTTAAATACCTCAAGTCGAAGGAAACTTGCACTTAAGCTGTAATGAGATCTTCACTGACATATTTATGTATGTAGAGAATCATATGAAGTCTCATGGCAGGTCACTCCAATGAAATTATTACCTTTAAC